>OOFE01021399.1:0-10801 GCA_900323365.1 Monocentris japonica | reverse complement strand
GAACCCTCCTGGGGTTTTCACCACTACAGTCTCTAAGGTGGAGAAACAGAAACACCTTGTTGATGAGAGAGGTCAGAGGAGGATGGGCAGACTGGTTCAAGATAACAGAAAGGCCACAGATGCTCCAATAACATCTTTACTTGACGGAGAATTCAGGCTGTTCTTGAGGCAAAAGGGGTCCTACCCTACTAGATAGGTGTACCTAATAAAGTGGCCGGTGAGTGTACATTCACATACCTACACACTCATGCACAAGCTCTGGACCTATTTCTAGGAGTTTAACCAGAGACACAGTAAAATTATATACATTTTAAAAGCAGCACATTGTTGTAAAAGTTTCTACGTGTAATGGGCTACAAGCCAAGTAGCATACTGTTACTTTATTCTCCATAGAAGAGATGAAGGCAGTTGCTCAACTAGGGAACCTTTAAAATAAATGAATGAATGTGGTGATTCGTTCATTGTTCATTATCTTTGTCTCCTTTGTGAAGTTTTATGAATGGACTTGACTTAATACAGTATGAATCTTCTCACCAGCGCTTGGGGGCTGGTAGGTCTGACACCCACTAGAGGGTCGATGGCTGAAGTAGATGTGGCAGTGAGCAGACCACAGGCAGCAATAGTAGAAACTCATGACATCGTAGAGCCAGTGGGAGAGCCCCGGCACCCTTGGGGGCTCCCTGTATGGAGGGGAGCCCCAGTCGTGAGCCCTATCTGGCGTGCTGCCACCAATCGAATCGCCTGTCAGAACCTGGGCCCCTGCGCTGTCGTAGCAGCACTGCTGCCCTGACCCATGTGTGGGACTGGGAAAATGAGAAAAAAAAAAGAACAGGCTTGCATTTTCTTTTTAAAAAAGGTACCATAACGATCTGTCTTTTTCTCACTCCTACCTGGCCTGAATGGCTCTCACACAGTGCACACTACCGGGGTGATACGTGCACACGCTTCCCTTCTCAATGTCACAACTGTAGTCAGTCTGAAACACAGTTTCCATAAAGGAAGGTGAGAAGCTATCCAATAGGAGTTATAATGTTCGACACAACTCGACTGATGGCTCCGTTAATAACTCAAGCTAATGGTAGATTCAGGGATCAAATGTAATTGGTGATTTCATTAAGCGCTAAGTGGGTCTGACCAGAGTCAGCAGTGTCATTCATCCTTTGGGCTTCGACAATAAAGTAATTCATCATTTGAATCAGGATTTCATTCTTTATGTCAAGAACAAATCTCTCGTGATGATTTCTCATCTTCTAATAGTCTTTATTCCCTCGTGTTTACAGAAATATGGATGAATTCCAATCATTTTTCCACAGTCCAGTAATTCATTTTATCTCCTGAAACCCAGAGCGGTCAAAATGTGGCTGTCGTCTGTAGGAATCTTCTGAGTACAATTCTCATAACATTTCCTTTGATTATTTCTCCTACAAACTCCTATCTCTGATATCGCTGCTCTTCTCTGTTCTAGGTACAATACGGTTATTATTGTTGGACATTTCATTGTCCATGTGTGTCGTCTAACTCAGTCATTACAGTCATTTTAATAAACTTTAATAAACTATAATATTGAACATTTAAGTATTTATTAATACTGCAAGTTATACAAACTAGATTCATTCCAGGGCACTCACATGAAACCTGCCTGTGTCTGCACGGGCCTGGGCCAGAGTACAAGGACAGTCAATGATCTCATCCAGGAAGTTGGGCAGGTTCTTCTCCAGGGCGTCCCACTCCAGACACTTGTCCATGGCCCAGGCTGCAGCGTCGTCTCTGAAGGCCTGCTCCAGGTGCCAGGCTAAGGCGTGGGCTCCACTCCAGAGCCCCTGGACATGCCTGCAGACACACAGTTACCACTGTAAGCTACCTGAAATATTAACCTTGATATAGGGTTATTGTTAGGGGTGGATGGTTTTTGAAGGCTGATACCAAAACTGCTATTTTTGGCCATTTTCGTGCCAAAGTATTCATTGTTTCCCCAAGAATTTGATTCTTGGCAAGTGTAGAAAAGCCTCTGAAACCCTAAAACACTTTAAAACTGTTAAAAAAAACATAAATAAATGCAAAAGCCTTTATGGGCAGCTACAAAGTTTGATAGCAGAAACTTCTTTACGTCTCTAAAACATCAATGGTAAATGTCACATTTCTGTGTCAGTCCCTGGTGGGTCCTTCTAGACTCGCCATTTTGCAACAATCACACAGGGAGAAATCCATCGTTGGAAGAGGCAGACAGTAGCCTCAATAGACCACAATGCAATGCAGCCACAGCTTCCATCTATGTGGATTTGTTGTCAGTAGCATGAAAATTCAATGCACTCTTCCCAACCGGGCACAACTCACTACGGCTTGATCTCTCCACTCTTCAGTCTAGTCTAGTCTAGTCTAGTCCAGTCCAGTCCAGTCCAGTCCAGTTCTTTATTGTCCCTTGGCTTGCAGCAAGGGTATGAGAAATACGGTAAACAACAAATGGCAACACACCCAACAATATCAACCAACCAAAAACATGCGGTTGCTACAGAATGGAGTTACCACAGTGAAAATAGGTGAGTGCTGAACAACAGTGCCATCTAGGGCCAGACAGCAGTTACAAATGTGCAAGAGCTCTGCTGAGCCTTTCAATATCCACTGAGAGGAGGGGGACCTTCTGTCTCTTCGTTCTCCAGAGAGGAGGCCAGGGGTGGTCAAGACTTGCCACTTTTACAAGGCTCCCAACAAGCCTGTTCTTACTGGACAAGTTAAGGTTTCCATACCAGGCTACTACACAAAAGGTTAAAACAGATTCAATAAAACATCTGTAGAACAGAGTTATCATTGCAGAGCAGACTTCTTCTGAAAAAGAAGAGACTCTGTGGCTCTTTTTCTGGAGATGGCATCTGTGTTGTTGTTTAGTTGTCCACCAGCTCAATGGCATCACCTGGGCAATGACCTTTCTGAAGTCAATGCAGGAAGAACTCATTGCACCTTGTCACATAATCATTGACCACAGGCTCGTGATCCTGGTCCTCCCACCATAACTGAATCTCACTCTCACCTTTTCTCGACTGGAAAAAATGTATTACAGTATCGTTGTTGCTCTCTCCACCTACACGTATGCAGCACAGTCTTGAGTTGGGGGTTATCGAAAGGCATTCTGGGAAATGTGGGAAATAACTAAGTGAGGCAGAAGTAGACGAGGCAGGTTGAGGGAAAGTGGGCCCACCGAAGAAGTAAATTACAACACAAGATCACAATTTGATTACGTCCAACAATGTAAGATTATCCGAGTGGATTTCAAGTGTTATAGCTGTTGAGCAAAACCATCTCCACACCTCCATCATATCAGCGGTGAGCAACACTGACTGACTACCATTATTTTGCAGAAGTCACACATTTGCCTTAGAAATATACAAGCTGTATTATATCTTTATTATATTTATGATGTTTAATACCTGGCTCCATCTGACTTGGAACTGGCACTGACACGGATACTACCCAACTCCCAGTCAGAGGAGGGTTTCGTGGAAGGCTTGGGGGTGAAGCTGAAGGTACCAGCGTTGGGCAGATCCCTGCCAAGAGAGTAGAGATAAGTCCACTCGGCCCGCAGAGTCATTTCGATCTCCTCTGCCCCTGTACTCCTGCTGACCTCTCTGTAACCCCACAGCTCTATGCTGACCCTGTCTGCTCCAATCAGGGAGCTGTTCCATGTCATCTTCAACGGTCCTGCTGTGTTCGTCGTGCCGTAATACTGCCACTGTGTTGCGTTCACCAGAGTGACTCTAAAAGCAGGATCCAGTTTGCTGGGGTGGACTAACAGAGGGAAATAAAAAACATTTGAGTCAGTTGAGTATGAACTGGATTTCAGATTGGACAAATCTGATGGAAACTAATCAGAGGGAATTTTCTCATGTAACTCACCTGACAAATACTCTCCAGATCTATCAAAGTTAATTCCATCTGTCGAGACGTCGAACGCTACCCAACCGGTCTCATACAGTAAAGGAGAGATACAGTGGGCGCGGCCCTCGGCATCAACAAACCCTTCTATTTCAATCTCACCCTTGAACCTGCAACGGGAAAGAAAAACTTTTTTTACTACACTAGACTACTGTCATGACTGTGAGGATTTTAGAGACCCTGTCAAAAGCTCTTCCACTCTCTCTGTCTCTCTCTACTATTACCATTGTCTGTGATGTAGTGGTAAATAAAAAGATGGGTGACCTATGACCTCCAGGCGATGATAGTCTTAAGGCACACAACAATTAATACACATTCAGAAAAACATGAATTCATTTCAAGAAAAATAACTCCCATAGTGTCATAATTACATAATGGCACAGAGACAACAGGAACATTTGGTGTAAGAAGGCAGTGCAGCACATACAGTAGACAGGTGACTATAGTATCACACTACATATATAGAAATGGATCACTATATGCATTCTTGTAGCGTGGCATGCAGCAGGTTGCAGCTGTATGGGAGAGTCCAGCAGTGAGCAGTGCAAAAACATACCATGAGACAGAAGTACTGAGCAGGATGGAAATTCACAGACTTAGTCATGGGGTCTATGCAAGCGTTAAACCATGACGTGTCACCAAAACAGAGTCTGGGTTTCAAAGGTCACTGTGCGCTTATGAACAAACCTGCAGAGGAGGCGCTCATCAGGACGAAACACAACATTGAGGATCACGAAAGCACTTCCACCCAGCATGGAGCTGGAGTAGGGGGTTACCTGGAGACAAGACTGACTGTAGTCTGCACAGCAGTTCAGCAAAGACACACATGTTGCATGGCAAGAGCATTCTTCCAATATGTCACCACATTTTCCCTTGCATGTTTGACCTGGTAAAAAAAAAAAAAAGTCTTTATTTACTATTTATTTATCACATTAAATGATGCCTCAGAAAGTAAAACAATGATTCCGTGATGATCCAAAATATAAAATACAAAAAAGATATTTTAAGACATTTTATGTATATAAGCTTAACAATTTGACTCCCTCTATACTAATTAGAAACAGCAATTTGAATTTGAACAGCCAAATATATATAATATAAACAACAACACAATGTTAATCTACATTCTCTGAGAATATCGTGATAAGTTACTTACCAGTTGTTTTAGATAAGCAAATAAAAACAACTCCAAAGAGAAGAAAGGTCTCTCTCGATTTGGCTCTCATATTTACCTTAAACAACAAAACACTGCACGCATGAAATCCTCTCTGTCTAAAGTAAAATCATGCTCTTAACGTTGAACTGGAACCTCTGGTGTCGAGTTGTGCAATGTTACAAAGGTCTTTCCGATAACAAACAAACCTTTATTTTCGCTCGCTTTGATATTGAATTATTGCTTCCCTCTAACGTGCCATAAACAATACATGGTATATACTTTTAAGACACGACGCGCCTTTTAAATCCGTTACTAGCGCTGTAATGTCATGTCACACTGTCCGCTACGGAACAGTAAGACATGATTCTCGCGAGAAGTTGCGGTATCTTGTGCGTTTGGCGCATGAGCACACCGATGCATTTTCACATCCCTGTGACAGCTGTGTCGGAATGGATAGGAAGAGAGCCGGTACAACGCAGTGAAATAACCATCCTCTTGGTATTCCGTGGTGTTGAATTCGAATAACCTAAAGGGAGTAAAGGGAAAATAAATTAAAATGATGTTCTCCTGGTCAACTAGCCAGCTAGCAAGTTAGCTAACGTTAGCTCCAGGCTCACACAGTCAGCAGCAGGCGACCAGTACCTTCAGCTACTAGCTAGCAAGGTATCACTCCTAGGGGAAATGTATATTTTGTACACGATTATCGCATCTTTAGTTTCGTTTTTCATTTTGAAATGGATGAAAAAGAGGAGATACTGCACCGACCTGAAAAGACTTGATGGCAAAACAGTTCTCATTACAGGTGAGCCATGTCTTGTTTACTGCAACAAATGCCATTGAGTTAAAGTTGCTGCTTGTTGATCCACTTCCCTTTGAGGAATAAAAACCTAAACCAGAAAAATCCTGATAGTATCGGTCCTAAGTGATAGTTGGAGCCAGAAATAAGACCTGGGACATTCACATCAGCTATTAAAAATAAGTGACATATGCAACATAAACTCGGACAAATATTGGTCATGGAACTTGTGCTATATGTCATTGAATAGTCTTGGAAAAGTAATTCCTGTTTTTGTCCATTTTCTCTCTTACAGGCGGGAATTCCGGCATTGGCAAAGAGACAGCTGTTGCTTTGGCAGTGCGAGGTGCCCGCGTCATCATTGCTTGCCGAGATGTGGACAAGGCTGAGAAGGCTGTGAGAGAGATAAAGTTCAAGAGTCACAGTCTCAACGTCCTTCACATGGAGCTCGATCTGGCCAACCTCCGTTCCGTGAGGGAATTCTGCAAGAGCTTCCTGCAGAAAGAGAAGAGACTCGACATTTTGGTCAACAGTGCAGGTGAGCGTGTCAACCACACACAGGTCTCTGGAAGCGTGATATAGAAAACAACATCAGAGTATGAAAAGCCTTCACCCCTGAAGACGAAATCTGGTCCTCTCCACGAAAACACCCTAGAAGCTTGACTGGCCATACTAGCATACTGTGGTCCTGTGTAGCACAATGGGTAAAGATAGGGCTTGGCAATAATTCAACAATAAACTAATAATATTAGTTTATTGTCCTTAAATAGAATCATATTGTGATGAAATAATGCGATCAGGTTATCAGAAAAGGTAAATACTAACTAAAATCTCTCAAAAATGACACCTGAAACATATAAAAACCTTTCAAATAATATATTATATGAAATACTCTTTATTATCATGCAGTTCAATGTAATGAACATCAATGTGATTATTTAACATGTGATTTCCCATATGTTAGCAGACAGTATGATATAAATTCTGTCCATATCGCCCACTGACACTGCTGGGGGTTAAAATGTATGTACTCGTGGTTTTGGGTGTTTGGATGTTTAGATGTTTTGGAGGAGACCATCAACCAAATGTTACTAATTTCTCCACATCATTTTTCTGACCTCTTTCTTTCCCCTCGGTGGCACTTCCCCAGGCATGCCCAGTGTTCTTGACTGGACGGACGATGGCTTCAGCATGTGTTTTGGGGTCAACCACCTGGGTCACTTCCTCTTAACCAACCTTCTCCTGCCTCGTCTGAAGGAAAGTGCCCCAAGCCGGGTGGTCACCCTCACTTGCTCCAACTACAAATACCAGAAGTTGGACTTCCAGGACCTCAACTACAACCTGCTGCCCTTTTTCACCTACTGTCGCAGCAAACTGGCCAACATCTACTTCAGCCAGGAACTGGCCCGCATCACTGAGGGGAAAGGAGTGACCTCCTATGCTGTGCATCCTGGTAAGAGGCATCATGGTTGGCATGGAGGGAAAGAAAACCCTATCCCACATGACCTACAAGTTATTTATGGGGACTGGTAAAATGCAGTTTGGCAGTATGAGTTCCTACAGTTCTCGTTGATTTTGACTCATTTCAACGTACCGGTCTCTTCTGCTTAGACAAGATTATCACATGCATGCATTGTGTGTTGACAGCAAAGACACCTACGTTTTGACACCTGTTCCACCAAAATGAACATTATTTTTGGAAAGATGAGGCATTTTTTTCTTTGGCCAACCTGGAGAAAGTCATTTATGCTTTAATTTATCATCTTGTTTAGACTATTGTAACCCCCTTTACATCTGCCTCGGTCAAAAGTCAGTCTCGTTTTAACTGCAGCTAAACAAAGCGATCGTATCACCCTAACTGAAGATCATATCATCCTGAATTGATTTCAGGATTTTACTGGTTACTTTTAAAGCTCAGCAAGGTCTGGCCTTTGCAGACCTTTTAACCTCCAATGAACCTGAGTGCAGCCTGAGGTCCTCTGGCGGTTCCTCAGTCTGGACTCGAGGCCAAAGCTGATCCGGTGTTCGTCATCATATCAATAAAGTTTATTATTCTAAATGATTTCTATTAGTAATTATATATTGCTGACGGTCTGATCCTCATCCTAATGTCTCTGCTTACATATGTGCTTCAGGTTTTGTCCAGAGTGGCTGGACGTGTTACTACTCCATCCTGTTCCGGATGCTGATGCAGGTGATCATGTGGATGTTTTTTGTGCCGTGTGAGCTGGGGGCTCAGACGGTCATCTACTGTGCTGTGTCAGACGAGGCAGCCAAGTACAGCGGGGGCTACTTTGCCGACTGCCGACCTGCCACTCTGCGTCCTTTTGCCAGAGACGCCGGTGTAGCAAAGAAACTGTGGGAGGCCAGTGAGAGACTGGTGAAACTGGCCTGATGGAGGAAGCCGGTGAACCTCAGACGTTATTTCAAATTTTGAGATGAAGCAGCTCAAAATGAAATGATTTTTTGTTTCTTTTGTGTTAAAATATCTTACGTTATTAAGTTATTTATCTTTGTACTTGTATGTTTTTTTTTTTTAATGTATTATTTTTTATCTGTTGGGGAAAGTCATGGAGGTATAAAGATTTGGTTGTGTTTTAGTTTGTCATCTTCATTTTGTCGCTTGCTTTTGTCTTTATTTCTTTTCAGAGGAGATGTTTGATTCAGGTTTTTTAATCTCACCTATACAACCTGCATTTTTTTCTCCTTTTTTTTTTTTTTTTTTTTACATGCACCAATAAATGAACTCAATTGATATTTATTGTCACTGTCTTTGGAGTATGCATTGATATTGAATGAAGTTTTGCTTTAACAACTGTTTGAGTCACGTGAGTTGAGAAAAAAAAGTGGAAGAAACTCACCTTGGTCCTCGTTGAATTGCAGACATTTTAAAGTTACGAGATGAAGCAGCTCAAGATGAAACAGCATTTTTCGTTGTTCCGTTTGTGTTAAAATACATATTTTTTAATGCAGTTATTTTTTCACGAGTCCTTTTTGGGTGCATTATTTAGGTGTAAAGTTTTGTTTGTCATTGTGATGTTTTTTTTTATTTTTACTTGCTTGTTCTTTTATTAGTATTCTATTAAACACCGTGGATTTTTTCCTTAATCTCATTCAGACAAACTCTTTATACACAACTGTGACAAGGTGTAGTTATTGCTGAGGTACAGCTATTTTTGTATTGCCAAAGAATGGAATCCAATCCTCTTTTATTTTTCAGTTTTTATCTTCAAATAAAGAAACCTTACCAGTGAAGTATCCAGTAAATATACATGAACAACATAATTGGATCGACTATACAGGAACTCTGTAAGGTACCACAGAAACAGCACCATATGCTGGCCACAAAAGCAGATGTCAGCATTTCCTACCATTAATTTACAGAGGTAAGTGAAACAGAAAGTAGATTTTGACATTATTGAACAGAGCTGAGACGCCATTACAGGGTGAGGTCTCTACTGAACAAGACACGTTTGGAGGATCGTAAGCAGTGAGTTGCAGGGAAGGTGATTTGGTGAGTCTTGCTATTGAAAGATCATTCAGATTCCAAAGCAAATGGCTGAGAAAACGGCTCTATTTGAAAGTTTCCTGAATTGCCACGTGTGCTCAGAGACTTTCAGAGATCCTGTGTCTCTGGGCTGCCACCACAGCTTCTGTTCCAGCTGCCTGCAAAACTTCTGGGAACAAGCTAAAAACAAGAACTGTCCTATTTGTAAGAGAAAATCATCAAAGGGTCTTCCACCTGTCAACTTTACACTGAAGGAACTAGCTGACTCCTTTGCTGGGAGACAGAAAGCTGGGTCATCTGAGACAGATAAAGGAGAGGAGGAAGTGGAGGTGGTGTGTAGTAAACATCCAGAAGTGCCTAAACTGTTCTGTCAGGATGAACAGAGAGCTGTGTGTCCTGTCTGTGAGTTCCCTGACCACCATAGTCACAAGGTGGTTCCTATAGAACAAGCAGTCGGTGACCTGAAGGACCAGCTGAAATCTGACTTACAGTCTCTACAGGACAAGAGGAACAAATACAAGGAGGTTGAGAAAACCTACAATGAAGTGATTCATCACACCAAGAAACAGCTGCTGGCCACAGAGAGGCAGATCAGAGCAGAGTTCAACAAGCTCCAGCAGTTCCTGAAAGAGGAAGAGGAGGCCAGACTGGCAGCTCTGAGGAAGGAAGAGGAGCAGAAGGGGAAGACTATCAGCAGAGAGATGAAGATCCTTCAGGAGAAGATCTCCTCTCTCTCAGACAGTATCTCTGCTGTTGAAGAAGACCTGCAGAAACACAATGTGTCATTCCTCACCAGTTATAAAGCCACTCAGATCGGTGCCAGAGCCCAGTGCTCACTGTCGGATCCACAACTGGTCTCAGGAGCGCTGATAGATGTGGCCAAACACTTGGGCAACCTGTCCTTCAGAGTCTGGGAGAAGATGAAGGGGAAGGTCCAGTTCAGTCCTGTCATTCTGGACCCAAACACTGCCTCCCCCTGGCTCTCTCTGTCAGATGACCTGACCAGTGTGAGATGGGGAGACACATGGCAGCAGCTCCCTGACAACCCAGAGAGAAACACTAAATATACCACTGTTCTGGGATCTGAGAGCTTCAGCTCAGGGAAACACAGCTGGGAGGTGGAGGTGGGAGACCATCCTGGCTGGATTGTGGGTTTGGCTAAAGAGTCAGCTGACAGGAAGGGGAAGGTATTTGTCTCACCAGAATATGGATTCTGGTGTTTACTGCATCACTATGGAAAATACACTAATGGTCTTGATCAGACCATCAGAGTGAAGAAGAGTCTCAAGAGGATCAGAGTCCAGCTGGACTATGGCAGGGGGGAGGTGTCCTTCTACAACTCTGAGGACAAAACTCACATCTACACTTACAGAGACACTTTCACTGAGAAACTATACCCATATTTTAATGTTTA
>OOFE01021398.1:3381-14569 GCA_900323365.1 Monocentris japonica | reverse complement strand
CATCCCCGCTCTCTCAACCCTCCCTCCAGTTATTCTTCCTTCTATTCATCCTCTTTGACTACCTCGTCTGTCCTTCTCCCCTCTTTCTCTACTTCCTCTCTGTCCTCCCCACCTTCCCTCCAGCTATCCCTCTGTCTGTCTTTTCATCTCTAACCCTGCCCTGTCTCTCTCTTTTTTCACTTTGTCTCGCTCTCTTTTCTATTTCTCTCTTTTCTCTAATAGTGCATGAGACAAACACAGATGCTTAAAGCCTAACAGTGTTAGTACTGTCATTTTCCTCAACTGAATGAATTCTTACTCTGCTAAAGGCCATTATATCCAAGCAGCATGACCAGCAGTGATGAATCGTATTTTGTTCCTTATAGCCCACTACATTATCCACATCGATTTAGACCCAGTTGTCAATGCCGAAAACACAAGAGGTTGTTGCTGTATCGACACGGGAGAATCAAAGGATTTTGTGATTTGTTACGTGGATCACCAAACCATGCATCCCAGTGTGACCTGGTTCTTCGACTACTCTTAGGCCAGAGGACACCCTGAATGTCACATTTAATTTCTTCCATTCCTTTTCAAGCAGCTTATTGAATGAACGATCTTAATGACTAATCAGTCCATTAATTGAGTAAGAGGGCCAATTACCAGTACAGGTGATATGAAGTAACTACTATCCACAAATCAGGTCTGGTTTCTTAATCCATGGGTTGGGACCGAAAAGGTCATGGGTCAGTTTTTGGTCAGTCTCCACGCAACAAGAGCATCAGTGTGTCTTAATAAGCCCGTGCCACAGGGTGTGAGTATATTTACTCTTCACACTCTAATGTGATAGCATGGCCACAGCAAGACCATGACTTGATTTTTCTCTGTAGCATCACTCCCCTTTCTTTCCGCCATTCATGACATATTTTGCTATTATTGTCAACAGACTATAAAAAGGTAAGAAGGGATAACACTGAAATGGGAGCAGGCACACATAAAGGCTGGTAGCAACACAAGCCAGTAAGTACCTGGATGTGCTATGTGGAGCTATTGTGCCAGAGGTGAGACCGAAGAAAGATATCCAGCCAATAAAACTCTTCTATTCCTTCTAAGGCTCCTCTCTGTCCTGCTTCACTACCCACTCTTTCTTTCCCACTTCTGTCTTTCTCTCTCACACAGTTTTTAATTTAAATTGTTTTATTGGCATGACTGTTAAATGGAAATAACATTATCAAAGCAATTATATAAAATATAAAATTTCAGACAGCCCAAAAACAAACAGTCCCTCTCCATTTGTCTTTGCTCCTTCTTTCTCTATTTGTGCCTCCACCCCTCCCTCCCTCTCTCCTCGTTTCTCCTTCTGTTTTATGCCTTATCCCCTTCTCTCATCTCTTTTGCTTCTATTTCTCTCCCCACTCTAACCTCCATCACTCCATTTATCCTCTCCTCTCCCTTGTATAACCTCTCCTCTCTTCTTTTCCTATCTCTCCATTGCCACTACCCTCCATCTAACCTCCAGCCGTCCTCTCCTCTCCCCCCTCTGCTCCTCCATCCCTTCTGCTACCTCTCTTTTTGCCTCTCCCTCAGCTTCCTCCTGTTTCTTATCCTCTCCTGCTGCTCCCTCTTTCCTCCTCCTCTCTCCCTTCCCTTTTTTAACCACCAGACCTCTCCCACTTTCTTTTCTCCACTTTGAGACATCTCTCCTCTCCTGTCCTGTTATTACATTGACATTTGTTACATTTACATTTTAAATTATCGTCATTGGCCGTGTGAGTGTGTGGGTGTGTTGTGAGATTAAAAGTACCGGTGCGCAAGGGTTTTGCTCCAAGCACTTGGAATAAACAGCTATCTGTTACGGATAATGTGCTTTCCAACTTTTCTGACTTTTATCCAGTCATTTATATTTGCCTTACATTTTAGTCCTTTTGTAGACGCTGTTATCCAGAGGGACAATAGGGGCAACAGTAGAATAAACTTCAATTAATGTATTTCCAGCATTACGAGCAGCCAATAATAAGGCCTGCAGAGCCGTAACAACAGTACTGAGGCAGTACAAAGCAGAGTTAAAACATTTCTGTGTGCCTGTGATATTCACGTATCACCAACAAGCAAGTAGTCTAATAATAGAGAATTGCCAGGCACAGAAATACCTCTCCTCTCCTCTCGCTTCCTCTGCCCCCCTCTTCCCTCTGTTTTATGACTTGGCCTCTCTTCTCCTATTGTCTACTGCTCTCAGTTCTGTCAAACCTCTCCCCTCCCCTCCTCTCCTCTTATCTCCTCTCCTCTCCTCTGCTCTCATCTCTCTTTATTCTCAGCTCTGTCCAACCTTGTCTCGCCTTGTCCAACCTTGTCTCACTTTCTCCTCTTTTTTATATCCTCTTGCATGATCCTAACCTCCTCCCTAACCTCTCCTCTCCACCTCCTCCTCTCCTTTCTCCCCTTCTCTCCTGTCCTTTTTGGCCTAAACCCTCTTCTCATTTATCTCTCTCCTTTCTGACCTGTTCTTTGTAATGTCTAACCTCATTTTGCTCAACCTTCTCCTTTTCCTGTTGTCTCCCCCTTTTTCCCTTTTTCTCCATTTTCTCTTCTGTAACCTCCCTCCTCTCCCTCTGCTTTCGCTCCCTTATTTTCACTTCTCTCCTGTCCTCTTATTAGTGACTCTACCCCTTTCTCCTCCTCTTCATGCTTCACTCTCTGTCCTCCCTCCTCTTCCGTCTCTGGCCTCTCCCACCCTCTGAGTCCTCCTCTTCTACCATTTCCCCTTCCTCTCCGATAGTCTGCTTTTCTCAGTTATATCAAACCTCTTCTCTCTCATTTCCTCTCCTCCTCTCCTCTCCTCTCTATCTAACCTCATTTCTCCCCTGTTCTCTTTCACCCCGCTGGTCTGTCTTCTCCCGAACTTCTGTCCTTCTCACCTGTCCTCTCTTATTTGATCCTTCTCCCTTGCTTTCTTTCTTTTCTTTCAGTTCTGTCTCTAACCTCATCCCTGTTCTCCTCCTCTCTGACCTCTCCTCTCTCCCTCGTTCCATGTCAGGCAGCTGGCCAGTCCACATGAATAATGGAAGAGATGCAGCATATCTCTCACTTTTTCTCCATTTCTCGCTCTCCTTCTAATCTTTGCCTCTCTTTCTTTCTCTGGCCATCACACAATCTCTCTCTCTCTCTCTCTCTCTCTCTCTCTCTCTCTCTCTCTCACACACACACACCACTCAGTAGGTAGTCTTTAGTATAATATAGATGTGAGCCTCATTATAGTTCAAACACAAACCGTATAGGAGAGGCCTTTCTAGGAGACTTCAGTTCAGAAAACAGTTCAGTTTTTGGGTGAATGACCCAACTAGGAAACAGAGTTGAAGAAGTCAGTCAAATTCACACAGTTAACTCGACAAAGGAGTTAAGACACCAGTTGTCACGTCTTTTAAAGAATGAACATGTGGATATCTGCCTGTCAAATCAGCGGTGAAAATGTTTCCTAGTGTTAGCAGAAAACATTTCTATTGCTGTTATAATAAGCATCCCCAATGATTTGCTTTGTGCTTTCATATGGAACAATATAGGTTTTTTTTGGGTGGGATCCTCTGTGAAATCTTGAGGGGGAAACCCGTCAGGATTGCCAGGTGTTGCTCTGTCAGTGGGTAAGAAGCAAAATATGTTGCACCTCCGCAGTTGATCCAAGGTGCTTGAATTGTTTAGTGAAATGAGCAGGAAAAATAGTACTGAGCAGCTCCCAGGTGAGTATATTTATGTATGTCACACTCTCTTTCCCAGCAATTCCTTCAGGCCGTTGCTGGAAAAAAGTATGTTCTTCGTCAACACCTGGTGAAATAAGGGTTTAAAGTTTTGTGTGCCTCCAAAACTTTGTAACAAGATGGCACTGAGGCACCAATATACTTATCATTTAATCCTCTTGTTGAGATGATTTGTACTGTAGCACCACTATCACATATCTATGTATATTGTTTTGACCATTATATAACTACCATGTTGTAAATGTAAAGCTGCAGAGGTCCCTGGTGTAATGCTGGGTCGAGAAGCCTGGTGGGGGCGGGGTCTTAAGCTCAGCCAACCGAAACTACCAAACCCCTCCGCCTCTTCATCATCGACACTCAGTGACAATGAAATCAAACACCTCTTGAACTAGACAGTACTGTGCGCTCTATTCCTATTCCTTCTATATGAAAGTCACAGACAGAGACTAATTGGTGCCATTGATTGCTCGATCAAATAATAAGCCCCAAATTAGACAAGTGTAGTTTAATAGTATATCTGAATGTCGTTTTTTCCTGGTATGGTGTTTCTTGCTGGCATAGTTAAATATCGTTGTGCAGCTACTCTTATTTAAAGGAAAAATCCACCCTAAAACACTTCTAACACTGTTACAAAATAGCTGTTGGCGATGCGCATTGCATTTATGGGTCCAGTTTGTTGTTCGGTCGGGTATTTTTTCTTATTCCTGTGGATACATAGATGACGTCAAGTCAAGATATTTCCAGCAAAGCTACAATGGAGTTTAATAGCAGAAAACATCAGTAAACTTCAGGTTTCGGTGTCAGTCTCTCAGAATTAAAGAGCAAGGTCTTCTTTCTAGACTCACCACATGGCACCGTTCAACAATCATACAGGGAGAAATCCATCATAGAGGCAGAGATACTAATTTCTTCACCGACAGTAGCCTCAATAGACCACAATGCAATGCAGCCACAAGTCATCCTGTGTTTTGAGTAAGGGGTGTGACTCTCACTTTTTCTCAGCTGGAAATTCTTGCACTTTACTATCGCTATTGCGATCGCTGTCATTATTATCTCTCCACCTACAACAAGTTCAGGCGCGTTCTCTGGGGGATGTCGAAAGTCATTCTGGGAAATTTAGGAAATCGATAACTGAAGCAGAAGTAGACAGGCAGGTTGAGGGAAAGTGGATACAGCAAAAGGTAAATTATAACACTTCATTACAAAATGACTCGTGGAATGCACTGAACATCATAGAGTGATGATACATACAGAGTAAGAGTATCAGAGGGTGGAATCTTTTAAAAAGGAAACCACAGTAGCACCGAGTGAGCCAAGGCACTTTGTGCATTATAGTAGGACAGCAGTCTATCGTTATGTAAGGACAGTCATTCTACTACAATAGCGTAGCTCTAGAGAAGGCTGGCAAGTGTCATCCAGCCCAGCACCAATAAAGTTACTTCTCCTCCTTGTCTATTTTTGTTTAAAAAACAATATTTTATGTCATTATTTGATGTTATTATTCCAAAACATGGATTCCTAACTTCTATAAGGCTGGGAATATTTCATAGCTGCTCTGTCAGAACCAATATATCTGCCTGGCTTCCATTTCTTTCCCGTCTTCTTGTGAATTCATGAACACTAACAACATTTGATAATGTAAACACAGAATCATGACTATTATGACTCCTTATTTATTGGCAATAACACACAGATTTCTTTAGCATGTGTAGCTTTTCATAGCTCCAGCTTAAAAAAATAAATCAAAATAGTCTAGACATCAAAGATAGCCTAATAAAAAAACAATAGGCTATATGCCATAACAGACATTTTTACCCATGCAACCTTTTCAATAGAGTCTAGTGGGTTTTTGCACACAAATGAGCTGCAGTAAAAGTAGTTGAAATGAAATCAAATAGATTAAAATCGGTTTATAGTCTTGTCTTCCTTTACAGCCTGCTGCTAGTACCTAATAGCCCATACGACTGTGTCACCTTGCATTTGCAAATGACAGAGATTAGATCCACGTTTATGGGTTTGTTTTTTATGCTCAGCTATTAATTTGACCACTTGTATTCATCATGTTGCAAATTGCACAAATTGCTATGGTATTTATACATTTATATACTATATAGATATAGTAACAGGGCCCCTGGCCTTCTCATGTAGTAAGAGGGCCTTCGATGTTCCCTATGCCACAGGTACAGTATCAGCACTCTTTCATTTTCCATTGGGATACTGAGTAGGCGTGGTTCTGTTTCTGCAGGAGAGAAATCTGCTGATGTGGCCTCACCAGCGCACTTTGAAAGTGAGCCAGTACCAAATATGTGTGTGTTCCCAACCAACACGCAACCAAACCATGCAATAAACATAATGGGAAAAACATCATATCATCATAATGGTATAGTAATGCTATAATAATGTTCAAAACCATGGTGGTTGGAGGAGAACCCTCGTTGCTGAGGAGAGTAGCAGTTTCCCCTGTCAGTTTTATCATGATATAATTTGCAACCTTTCACTTAGGGGCAATTCTAGGCTCTAGGATTTCTAGCATTTTTGTGTATTTTCTATTTTTTTACAGTACTTTAGGTGAGACATGATTAATTATAAAACTCACGCTTTGAGTGTAATATGGTTTGGAGAATTATTCCTTGTCATTTTATAGATATCATTCATAAGCAGCTGCTGTAACAGTTGCACATGGACAATTAAGTGCTTCTCCTGGGTGCTAAAGTCTATTCATAGGCGTTTTTTAGAATTGCTTCAATCTGAGACATCATTTAATTAATGATTTACTCTTCTTAGACAAGTACTTTACCTCTTTAGTCAAAGAGATTAAATTCTCTTCCCAGCTCTTTTTCTAATCTAGACTGACTTCAATCTGAGACTAAAACGGCAAAGTCCAAGTTTCTATTTTAATGTAGCAATATACTGATCCTGACATTTTCTTCTTATATTGTTGCGACCTTTATTAAACCGTGCAAGTTGACTTAGAACATATTATTCTTATTATTAATATTATTGTCATTATTTTAGGATAACTGAAAAAACGCATTCCTATTTACGCTGGGTAGTTGACTAAGAATTTATTTCTGTCGAAAAAGAACTAATACTAATTTACTGTGATGATTTATTGATAACTGTGCAGAAACTCATCTTTTTACTTGCCCCCCTCCACAGGGAGGTCATAGTGCAGGGTTAGCTGCCACCCTGCTGACCCTTTTTATTTAACCACACTCGCTGACAAAGACCACATTATTATATAATAATACAAAAGTTAAACCGAGGTAGTGGAGGGAGAGCACATTTGTCTGCTGTAGCCTCTTTGCTGTCTGTACTGTAGTTCCATTGCTTTCAGAAAGACACTCAGGCAAAGTTTTCACACATCTAACAATCCTCAGATACTTTTTACCGTCTCTAATTTTCTGGAGCTGTCTCCTTCTGTCTTTTTTTAAATTTTGAAAGTAACCTTCCCAACTATATTCAGCAGGATAAAACTTTGTGTCTCCTCTAGTAAGTACTCAATAAGCTCCTCTAACAAGCACTCTAATATTTTTTTGCCACCACTCATATTTTGTTACTGCCCTTTTCCTTATCTCTTTTCCTCCCTCTCTCCCTGTCTCTCTCTGCCTACTCAGTATACCTGCAGCGTTATTAAAGGGCAGTTCCAGTGGCTCTGCTTGCTCTAGGGATGTTGGTGGAACATTGGCTTCCAGGCAGTCTCTTACATCATTTCCTTTTTTTTTTCTCAGTGCTCCGTTTTCCCCCAGTTTTTCCACCACTGCCTAGCTTGCCCTTGGTAACGAAATGCAAGAGCAGCTGAAGCTGATGTAAGACTTACCATAGGCGACCAACTCAGCGTCTCGGTGGTGATGCCTCAGAAACTGTTTTTGAAGATGTGAACTTAGCTGACTTTCTACTGCTAGCCTGGGCTTGAGTCCCTTTTCCACTCTCCTCTCCTCCTTGACTTGATTTCCTAACCTTGCTCCCTCTTCTCTTCATGCACGCTGTCTTTCAACAAAGTACAGCTTCACATTCCTTCAGTTACACACATTTACACCTGGGAGCTACCCAGTACAACCACAGAGTTCTGCTGCCGGTCAATGAGCAACCCCACTAGAACAGCTGGGGGTTAAGCTCCTTGCTCAGGGGCATCTGAACCGACATTACGGGAGGGGAGAGCATCACTCTCTTAATTCCCACATCCAGATTTTCCCTGCCAGTCAAGGCATTTGGGCAAATTACCTTTCAGTCAAAAACCCAACTTTGGACTCTCTGGAAAGACAAAACTGAGCAGTGTGCAGGCAGTGAAGGCATCTCAATCCTGGAAATAGTCACACTTTGGGATCTTTGATGAATCACAAATAATTCTCAAACTGATAGTCTGGTGATTTGATATACTTGCAAACAGTATGTGACAGCCAAAGTTATAGTCTTTGGTTGTAAATTGCTTGTTTCCCCTGGTCATGTTTATGAACACTGACATAAAACAGGCCTGTATTTTGAGTTATGATGGCTGATAGTTGTAAAAGTACGCATGCATGAACCTGTGTGGACATACTTCATCTAAAAGTGACATGTAATTCTGTATTGGAGCTTTCACGCTGATTGTTTCTGTGGTCAAACCATTTTCTTCAGTCAAGCTTAAGGATCATCTTGATTATCTCTGGAAGAGAACGTAGTTCCTCAGTCAGCATAACATTGACAAACAAAATGGATCATACAGAAAGATAAAATGCTACATTTATCAGCTGAAGAAAGAGTCTGTAGGGTATCCTTGTGTGTCTGTGGGCAAAGGTGCAGACCTTGTACTCAGAATGTCATTGCTTCAATCTTTGCCACATTTCCCATTTGTCTTGTCTCTCTCCACTATATACTGTCTAATATAGAACAAATGCCTTAAGGAGCAAAAACAGATAGGGTCATGAAACTTTGATTCAGAATATAATCAGACACATGCATTACATGAAATCTGATATCAAAACATGCAGAAATAACAGTAGGATCATTCCAAGTAGTTAAAAAAGTCAGAATATTATTATCTCCAAAGCATGGAGGCCGCAAGAAATAAATACCAACAGGTGAAAAAAACATTTTACCAGGATCCTTTTTCTAAGTTGTGCACTTTTTTTTTAATCTTATTATATTGATTCAGCAAAAAGGGGGAAAAAATCACCAGAATTTTTTAAAATGTTTTACCAACAGGCTAGCGACAGAAGCAGGAAAAAAATAACAAAAATAAGATATTTGGATCCCCCAAGAGAATCTCAGGACTCCCATAATTAGCTCTGCCTGCAATGACTGTTATTTAGTTATCATTGTTGTTTTATGATATTTATTGTTTTTTATTTATTTGTTTACTCCCAGGCTAACTGGTACAACCCTGCCCTCCCCAGTGATATCTAATAAGAACTGGCTCCGTGTGCATTTCACCTCAGACAGCAACCATCGCAGGAAAGGATTCAGCGCTCAGTACCAAGGTATGCTACACACACTCACTCTTTCTCACTGTTTTCTCTCTCTCTCTCACTCACTCACACACTCACACACACAGACACACACACAAGATAGGACTGAGAGCTATCTGAGAGTATGTTTGTATGGAGTCATAGGAGTGCCATAAAAAAGAATAAATCTGTAAAAGAATAAGAAAATTAATTTGGAAATATTAAGAGGAATAAATAAAAGAATAAATAAGTAAACAAAAAAAACATTGAAATATAAAGAGAAATAACAAAATATAAAAGAATAATTATAAGCATTTTCATTTCTTTTTATTTATTTTTATCCCTTCATTTTTCCTTCTATTCTATTCTTTTCCCTATTGGTTTTGCTTTTCCCTATTGCTTTTGCTATTCCTTGAAGGGCCAAGCTGTCAATTAACTGGCTTTGGGCGGGCCTTAGTGCCCAGGCTGAGTAGTCAATTCCTGCACACATGAATCCTGCTTTGGTGGGAGCTATATATCGTCATTGATGAATAACAGTGAAGGTTAGTACTAGTATAAAAATAAGAAGAATTCCAGTGCTAACCTTCACTGTTATTGTTAAGCAATAAGGAAAAGCAAAAGCAATAGGGAAAAGAATAAGGAAAAATAAAGGGATAAAAATAAATGAACAAATAAATGTGAAAATAAATGAAAATGATTATTAATATTATTATTATTATTATTATTTCCACGTTTTTTATTTACTTATATATTCTTTTATTTGTTCCTCCTTATATTTCCACATTTATTTTCTTATTCTTTTACAGATTTATTCTTTTACGGCATTCCTATGACTCCATTTGTGTGTACCTGGTACACACAAAAACACAAACAAAACATGACTGGGAGGTGTCTGTGTGAGATCGGTTGTGTGTCTGCATGTGTGTGTGTGTGTTTGGGGGGAGAAGTGCCCTTTGGGTATTTAATAATTAAATATACTGATAAGGTATCGTAATTATTAAGTATTTTTGGATTATGTATTTATATAATAAAAACATAATTACTTACTTTTAGGGTCTCACGCAACTTCACTGGCTATGCTGGACCTTTCCTATCATCTAACTGGCTGGTTGTATGCTTTAATTAGCATTCATGAGCATATTAGTTTCCACGTGGCAGATCAGATTTAATTGGCTGCTGCCACCACAAAGCATATTGGGAAAAGATTTGTCCCTCTTTCTGTGACTCCTTTTCAAATTTCCTCTCTCTCTCTCTCTTTCTCTGCTGGACTAGAGTAGTGGGCTAGTTGTAGTTTTGGTCTGTAAACTGGTGCTGTGTGTGTGTGTGTGTGTGTGTGTATGAGGGAAAGAGCAAGAGAGAGATATGCTTTTCATGCCAAGTATATTTCTCAGTAGACTTTGTTTGAGTTTGGTTGTGGCACAGATTTTTCTGTTATCCTCTGCAATGCTGCTGCTTAGGATATGAATTGGAATTGGAATGAATTTTAATGCTACTCCTCTCTCGTCTGCTCCTATCCCCTTTTCTCTTCTCTTGTCCTTTCATCTCTCCTTTTCTTTTCTTTTCTTTTCTTCTCTTCTCTGCTCCTCTCCTCTGCTTCTAATCCTCAACCTCTAACCTTGTTGTATTATGTTGTATCTTTACAGAGGAGAGGCACTGTGAAGTATTTTCTGGACTGTGTGCATGGATGATATATGTACTCTGAAATTAAAAAAAACAAATGTTTTAATAAAGTGTGATTTAAAATGAAGTTAATTGTCTCCCTTTCCTCTCCTCTCTCTCTCTCCAGTGAAGAAAGCCATAGAGCTGAAGTCCAGGGGAGTGAAGATGATGCCCAGTAAAGACTCCAGTCACAAAAATGCTGTCTGTAAGTTAGTTACTGTCGTATGTGTATGTGTGTGTGTGTGTGTGTGTGTGTGTGTGTGTGTGTGTGTGTGTGTGTGTGTGTGTGTGTGTGTGTGTGTGTGTGTGTGGGGTGGGTAGTATTAGCAGTCAGTAGGTTATGGAATCCGTGTTGAGAATCAGCGAGGATAGATC
>OOFE01021389.1:0-21446 GCA_900323365.1 Monocentris japonica | reverse complement strand
ATGAGAGGGATAGTGAAAGGGAAGAAAGGGGGGAAAGAGAAAAGGAAAAAGTGAGAGAGGAACTGAAGGCCAAAGACAACAGCATGTATTGGTTCTCTGACAGCTTCATAACAATGACACATTGGGACACATCTTCAGCTCTGACACATTTTCTCTTTTCTCTAAAAGTTTAAAAAGAAACTTTTATTTAAAGGAAAGAGATTTTTTAAAACAAAACAATTCAACAATTCAAGTTTCATAATATGAAGTTGTGTAGGACATCTTGAGTACTTTATGTGGTTTAGAAGTTTTAGAACCAAGTCAAATATCATGAGTGAAGATGCTGCATGACATCAAATAATTAAGGGCAGAGTGGTGCAAAGTATCAGTTGATAGAGAGAGATTGTTGCCTGCCCTGATATGTGAGCCACCAGGCAGACGAGGGTGAATTAGGAGCAAACTGACAGACAGACGGCCACGAGCCCATTAGGGCCGAGGAGACAGAGTGCCGTGAAGACAGATGGGATGAAAGACAAGCTCGCAGCTAGCAGGGTCTGCATGGTGCCACCAGTGTTTTCAGACTGTCGCTTAAAATAAGGAAGGCCATTAATAACCTCCTCACTCTGCTCTGCTCAGCTGCAGTCTGGTGCTTCTTGCAGTGCTAAATGTGGCGCTGCATGGCAGCAGACTGGCAGACTGGAGGAATAAAGAGAGAGAGACAGACAGCCAGAGACACAGACAGGGAGTTTGTGTGTGCTTCTGTGTGTGTCTGTGCTACATGTGTGCATGTGTGTGTGAATGCTGTGTTTGGGTTTAATTGTATTACTCATGTTGGATAGCGTTCTTTTCACTTACTCACCTGTTTGCTTATGTGTCTATGCCGCCTGTCCTACTATGGTTGGATGTGAATCAGATAGCAGTGATGCAGTCAGAGAAGCCGTCAGCACCGAGGTGAAGAGTAATGGTTGCCACTGGTAATGACTGTGTTCCTTCTTGTCAAACCTTTACTTTGGCAGATGAACAAAACATAAAATTTGACAGGGAGTGGGTTTTTTTCCCCTCATGATCCAAAAATATTACATGTACATAGCCACACAGTGAATGTGTTTTTGCAAAGATGGAGTGGGTACTTTGGCGTAGAAAAAATAAGCTTTTCCTGAGTGGCAAGGTGACTCATATAATTATTGAGTTATTTTAGGCCTTTATGCTTTTTAAACAAACCTCTGACAAATCTTAGACATTTGATTTATAATAACCATTCATTACCAACTGGCTCTTCTGTGACCAACCCACCCAACTATTTGACTCAAATTGACTCAAATAGTCCTTAAATGCAATAGCGGTGCATTCAGATTGCTCTTCCACTCAGTGAATTCTATTGAAATACTAGGTATTTCAATTCAACCATGTTGTGTTGTGGACCACTGTTTTTCCTGGAAAAGCCAATTATTCAACTTTAAAACCCTGTTGAAAAACGATTGCCTGTAAAACGGTGTACAGTAGGTACTATATCACACCATGAACCACAACCATTGTATCCTGAGACTTCACAACATGCAGCACATGTGCCACAGTTACATGGTTCCCATATTATACTTAGGTGTGAGCAATGTGACCTAATACTGTCAGACCAATGGTTACCTTCACGTGAATGACTGTGAGACTTTTCTGGCATAATCTGTAATGTGAGCTTTACTGGTGCATACCGAATCCTGCAACAAAATAGTGCCATCTGAGAGTGCAGTTACAGTAAAAGTTACAGCAGCATACATGTTGTCAACAACTCAGACTTGGCCAGTGTGCTCTACTAGGTTAATTGCAGGAGGCTTTAACAGATCAAATACTCACTCTGCCTTCCAGTCCAAGACAAATAAATTAGGCTTTTGCTGTGCTACCAAAAGAGAAGGCTCCTTTGTTTGACAGAAAATAAAGAAAATAGAAACTCTTGCTCCTGCAAGATTATTTCCTTTATGTATAACCAGGTGAGTACAGCACAGAGTTACAGATTCAACTAAACTCAATACTGTGTATTTATACCTTTACATGTTAGTCTCTGCCCATCTCTGCATGCACACACCTCCCACAAGTCCATTGTGCATCACAGGATTTATTGTCTTTTGCACACGAAAGACACTGCACACCAACATTTGTTCCTCCAACCTGTATGAATGGATGTCAGTGAGGCTGTCTCTGCTCTGGATGCAGATGTGGGCCACATGTAAAATCCTTCCTAAAACAAGCACCAAGAAATAGGGAAAGCCGTGCTTACAGTACTTCTCCAGGAGAGACTGGCTGCCCACCAGGCTACAGCGATGTTAGATCTGCCCTTCAGAATGAATAATGACAACTCCTCATCATATCTAGACTCCTTAAAGAAGCCAATTCATGTCTCTCCAGTGGAGAAGTATAAGTAAAATTTTTACAGAAGCCTTCTAGTGCCAGTAGGGCTAACATCATCTTTTAGACTCAGAAGAAGAAGATGATGTTTGTGACATGATGCTTTTTGGAAACAAGGCCATTGTCCATATCTTTCATTCACTGTATTCTTGTATGTATAAAAGTGTGATGTGTTGTTCTTGTATTTGAGGTTATTCTCTTACTGAGAACAGTCCTAGGTCATTCAAGAAAATTGCTGTATCCCTGAGATCACTAGGTACATCAGAGGATAAATGTTTTAAAATAGCATGACTTTTAGGATGCATATTTCTACAAGTCAACCCTCTAAAAGAGCAGGCACAAGAAAGAAAGAAGAAAGGGATAGTCAAGCAAGCTGGGAGTGCAGTAGAACCTTTCCTGTCCATCCTACTTTCAGATGTGGGTCAGTTGAGATTGTGATGATAATAACGATAATAACAATACTACAGCTTGGGAATTTGGCGTCAGTCCTCACACACAGAGCCATGGATAAGAGAGGAAATGGCTTGGGTTTCAAAGAAACCCTGGCTATCCAAAGGCACAATCAAGAGGGCCTGCATGTAGAACAAACATTTGTTTGCAAGGGAAAGAAAAATAAATGTTAAGTAAGAACTGGGACAGAATATAAGAGGCCTGGCAAGACAACAAAGAACAGTCAGCAAAGCTAGATGTAGTTGCATATCAAGCCCAAACAATAAGGCCATGCATGGCAGATGGGCATACACACTCCTTTGCAGTCAGTCATAATAGAAGAAGAATGAGAGACAGTCTTGGGCCAAGGCGTAGAGGGTGGGTGGGGTAATGGAAGAACACAACATGAAAAATGAAAACTGAAAAAAGAAAAATCATGGAAAAACTAGAGTTCATAGTAAAAGACATCAAAAGGAATCTCAAAATAAGTTTGTTTTCAAGTTTTTGAGAGTCAGCAAAAATGATTCCTTTTGTAGCTGTCTACACACTTATGACCAATGGGCGAGATACCAAACACAAATCTATGACAGACGTGTGCTCCTGTGTTTATATTTGGATCATGGTCAGGGAGCACAGAGTGCAAAATATAAAGAGCTGCGACGAATCAGGCGCAGGCAATGGGCCGCAAAATCTTGAAGGAGGCTGTCCCTGGACTCTGACGTCATCACTGACCTTTCAGTGTTTACAGAAGAGGTTTGATTTCCACTCTTTTTCCATGCTCACACATGAGCCGTTGTGGAACGGGCCCTGGAGGTAAAAGAGTAGCTTTGTCCCGACCTGGACGGTGAGCACAGGAGCCATGTGCTTCTGCCAAGCCAAAAGAAGGGCCCACAAGCCACGGCCATTGAGAAAAGCACAGACATAACCTGTTTTATATTAAAAATGTCAGATTAAATAAGGAAGCCAATAACCTGCAGTACTCAAGGTGCAGTTTTAGCCAAATCTGACCCTCTCCTCCACTGATCTTGGTTGCTAAAACTGTATTGAGAAGATAAGAGAGAGAGAGACAGAGAGAGAGAGAGAAAGATAAGAATCTGCACCTGACCAGTTGATGTACTGTTGTCTGTTGTACTAAATCTACTAAATGAGTTACACAACTGATCAAGAGAAAAAGATGCTGGGTAGTTCAGGACCAAGCTTACATCAACAATCAACACTACTAAGCTATTTGGCTTCTATTTTGGGTAGTGTGGTTTATGTTAGATTTTAGACTGACTGAATATCACAAAGGACCTCCCCTATACCCAACTACATTGTTTCACTTCATCATCTTGTGCCAATCAGATAACATGTATGGTAACCTGCTCATCACACAGTACAAACACAAAGCAGAGCAAACTGCCCCTTCAAAGTATTCCTTGTGCACCGCCACAGTGAGACGCAGTGGACAATATTGCCCTCTACAGGGCACACGTGTTGTCACACTTGTCTTTCTCCACTCATTTTCTGTGGGAGGAGAGGCAGTGAGTCACAACGTACAGCATCTTCATAGTCAAAGACCATTAACCACATCTATTGATCGTATGAATAACCCTGTGATGTCAGTGAAGCTTGAAGATCAGGGATAGTAAGAGTTGCAGTAGTAGTAGGAGTAGTAACATCGTCTTTCAAACTAAAAGCCCTGCTTCATGCCCTCTTGACAGCAAGCATCCGCCCTGCTGTAGTGTCCTTGGGACACAATATTATAACACACTAACAACAACAACAACAATAAATAATAATAATAATGATAATACTAAGAAGAAGAAGATGATGATGATTATGAAGACTAATAAGAATAATAGCTCTTGAAGAGATTATCCAAAGAACATGGCCCCTACTTTATTTAATGTCTGGATTTGAGAGACGATCAAAATGAATGAGACGTTTGGGTGAAGGACCTGGTCAGTGACCCAAAACCAGCCACTCCTTCTCTTAGAAGGTTGATGAATATAGCTTCAAAATCACCAAATTAGCTGTGTGGTAAAATACAGGCTTCTCATCACTCTTGTGGGAATGGAGGGAAGCACCTATTTTACCCTTCTATCTTCCATGAGAAGCTGAGTGTGATGAATTGTGGACTCAGCCTCCCCCTGTTTCTAAAAGAAATGCCACAGCAGCAGAACAGTTAAGTCTCCAGAGATCCAGCCCTGGGTTCAGCCTCACAGTGACAAAAAATGGACCCCAATTTAGAACACAAAGACTAGGTCAAACCAGCAGGAGGTATAGCCTTTTGCTGAGACCGATCCATTCCTTTCCTTTCATTGTTTCCTTGCTCTTTCCTCTCTTCTTCCTTCTTCCTCCTGTTCCTGTATTTCCCTTCCGTTTTCCCTTCAGCGTTCCCTTTCTCCTCATCATATCTCAGTCCTCAGCCTACTTTCCTCGCCTCCTTTCCATTCCTCTCTTTCAGTGCTTTTATTCTTCCTCCTCCATTACCATAATGATCATTAGTATAGTTTGTTTAGAAAGTTCATCTTATGACTCATATGCTCATTTACAATTACAATTACTAATCTTCTCTGAATTCAAACTACCCTGTTCTCATCTGCTATCAGGACCCCATTTTAGATGGGTATGATTTAAGATGGAGAGCCATGAAAGGTGTATCTGGCAAAATACCTTGCCAGTGAATCTCTACAAGCAGAAACACAGCTGGGAATTGAATCTTATACTCAGGCGTTCTAGCAATTGTTTGGCTAAATCAGAGCTGTGAGGTACCCCTGTAATGGCCTAAAACACTCTACTTATTGCAGATCGTCTGTGATTGAAGTAAAGGACCCTCTCAAATCCCCCACTCTCGTGATTCACCTTCCAGTGAAGGACAGAGGCGCCCTCCAACCACTTCTGCTTCTAACTGTTATGGAGTAAATCACAAACATGTCATGGCTGGATCCTCTGGGACTTTCTGCACCATGGCTGTGCTACACTGTGTGTCTAGCCAATGGCCGACATCACTTATTCTGAGAAATGGACTTTTTTTTCCCTTTCCACCCTAGCTTTTCTCCTCGAGGCATTGACATTTAATCAAACCCAAATCCCATTGTGCCTATTAACATATCAGGCTGATGGGATGCCGTAAAAAGCTTGAGTAGAGGAACCTGGAGCAGAACATTACCATAACTCTGCCTATGTGATCTCTCGTTCTCTCTCTTCGCTCCCCACCCACATATGTAAGTGCTTACCTGGCAACTGGCTAAGCGTGAAGAGGCATCTCTCTCTCGCTCTCTCTCTCTTTCCCTCATTCAGCTCCGCTTATCTTTTTGGGATGTGTTAATTATTTAGCTGTTTGTGCTTGTGAATGTTTGCCAAATAGCACTGTGAAAAAAAGTAAGCAGCCAATGAAAAGGCAATTTCAATATTTCACCAGTCAAATCTATCTAAAGTTTGTTTTAACCATGGCAGCGACTGAATAAACAATTCAGTGTCTTTTGTAGGAATGCTTAGTGTGCTAATGGATGTTGTGGTTTCTCCTGCAAGCAGCAAGCAGCTCAGTCTTCCCAGCATTAATCATTATAGACATGAAGGCACTTGGATACCTGATGTGGAACGTCTATGAAAAATGGTGACGATTATGAGGTCAATACCTGATAAATTGCCATATCGGAGGAGAGTTCTTTTCCCGAGCTCAGCAGATATTGGTCGGTTTTGCTCGTGACCTTGGTGAAGGTCTTTCTGCTCTTGAGTGAGTCTCCCCACATCTGACCCTCTTGGCAACTGTTCATGTATGTCAGGGCCATATGCTGGCTTCTGTGGGGACCTACATGCTGTGCAGCCTCTCTACCTGAGACCAACCGAGGCCAGATTGGTTGTTGGTCTTGAATCACGGCAGGCAGTTACTTCCAGTCTCTGCAAAACTAGGACAGTTCTTGGTAATGACAGTCACAAGAACATAATATTTAGTCCAGTGAAAAGGCATTGTTGCTGTCAGCATTGTTTTCTTAGAAAGAGGGTGACAAGTCAGTGGGAATGTTGTACAAAGAGGATTATAAAGACAAAACAACTTTGACGAGTCTGAAATTTGAGGACACTTCCAGAGAGAAATGACGACTATCAAAGTGGAAATGTTTGTTGGTGAGAGGCAGCTCGCTTTTTCACGTGCCCTTGTGAACGTGACAAACATAACAGAAAATACTGTGCTGTGTTTTACCTCTGGACTCAAAAGCTGACACTTGACAGAATAGCAGTTCTCAAAGTGTCAATCATCTATTCTGCACTGAACAAAACTCCCCTCTTTTTCAGCCATTGAGAGCTGAAGATATTTTCTTTCAGGGAAAACTAAATAAATGACCATGGGCAATGATATCATTGTGTGGAGCCACAAAAGACAGGCTGGGTTGGAACACTTGTCCTCATTTATGAGAATAAATCTGTTTTCTGAAATTGTCAGCATTTGTTGATGGTGCTTTCTTATTGTTAGATTAAAAGGTGAAAAACGAAAAGAATCTTTGAGGGGGTATTTTGGCCTAAAAAGTTGATCTAGTTGATCTTCACTGGATCATACTGTATAGTAGTTTATATAACTGTGTTATATAAGTCCTCCGTCTTATATTTTATATTTTAATCAACATAAGTAATGGCAACCCCTTATATACCTGGGCCATCTGCTGTCTAATACCAAGGCTTTCACTCTCTGTAATTGCACAGCCAGAGCTATACCACTCACTACATCCCAATCAGGATTACAGGGTTTACAATCATTGAGCCTTGGCAGGGATCAAAAATTGTTTCTGTTTTTTGGTGGCCTATCTACAGAGTTGCATCTATACTCTGTCGGTTGTGTGTTTTGTGCAGTCTAGTTCGCTTACAATTGATTTGATTCTTTAATAGTGCATTGAGTTATCTAGTTTTATTATACAACAAATCAAACAACATCAATCCCAGGCCACCTAATAATGACAAAACAGGGGGCTTACAAGCAGGCAATCCAAAATGGTATTTTCTTATTAATGGGCTGCCTAGTGAAAGCTATGGAAATGATATTCATAGTCGGCCAGGTAATAACCAAAAGGAAAGGCACAAAGTGTGATGCAACACTAAGCCATGTTGTACATTTTCATGTTTGAATGATTTTCTTGGAACCTGTTTGTAAGAAAAAATAGGGGTATTCAAGATTTGAATGAGCAGTTCAGTTTTCTGAAGTTATATCAGAATTCAATGATCAAGTAATCAGCCGTGGCATTGAGTGTTACAGTGTGTGGACAGTGCACCACATAGTACTTGATCTGTGTGCCTGTGCATTATAATTTTAATGATCAGAAAGATGAGAAAGAGGAATGAACACAGATGTGCCCTCTCTCAATATAGTCCTGTCTGCTTCAGTGTTTTGAATTGAAGCAGAAAGAATTTCCTTACAAAAACATATTAAGGGACACTATAAAAATAACACAGTAAAACTTCAATATATACCACAGAAAATCATATAGTAATACCATGGGAGAAACAAATACCATGTACAATAAGGTCACTATAAATTCACTGTAGTGCACCACAGGCACAATATAAGTCCCTATAAGAATATTATAGGAATAGTATACTGATAAAAAAAATACCATTAAGTATGGTACAGTAATGCTTGAAATGCTGTGAACCCTACAGGAAATGGTCATTATTTCATGTATTGTAGAGGAATAACCTTATAAAATCCTTATCTAAACCTTAAATTTTAATGATGTTGTGTCGTCCTGGTTCAGAGGAAGAAAAACAGTCCCAGATCATGACACTTTAGTCGCAATCAAAGATGCCCACCACCAAAATAATCTTATTCCTACAGCCAAGCATGGTGGTGGGTAATTTTTGGGTTGTCGCCAAACATGGCATTTTTGATTGCAACTAAACATTCAATTTTGGAGTAATCTCTTCAGAGAACAGACTTACAGAAATCTGAATCTGAATTCATATGCAGCAATGGAGGCTTGGAGATGTCCACTTCTGGGCAGTGCTGCTGTCGTGTTAAATGCTCTCCGTTTGTATGTCATTTGTCTCACAGTGGACTGATGGAGCCCAAATCGTCTGACTTTATAACCTTCCCCACACTGATGCCGACTCACAACTCCTCACAACTCACAACAGATCTCCTTAGATCGCAGTAGTGTTTTGCTTTCACCTGAATGGGTAACACCAAACGGGCCAGGTTTCTCACCTGTATTTACGGGAGTGCCACACAAACTCAAAGATCTGACCTTTGAATGGTTAACTGGTTAACCAATGATTTACCCACCTAATTCTACTTACCTACTTGAATTAACTAATGCAAGAGGAGGTCCACTTATTTTTACACCTGCACTAATTGTCTTTAAACTATTTTCATTTTACTACATGCACAATTTCCCCTAAAAACATATGAAATTAGTAAAGATAGATCCCCTTTTCAGTTAGGAAAAGGCTATTTTTTTATTAAATAACGACTGCATGGTAAGTTGAACATCACAAACACACTATAAGTCCCTACAGAAATATTATAAGACTATAATAGAGATTTTTAGGTTTGGGTGCAAATTATCACTACTTATGACTACTTACTTATTACTACTTATTATGAGGCAAACCAAAATCAATGAATAAAGGATATGGAAGGGTCGTTAGGAGGAATAGTTCAATTTCACGATCATTGAGAAAACTAGCACAATGGCAGAATATAAGGATAACTGTTCTGACCATGGGTTTCACTCTCCCCACTGTTGTTGAATTAGATTAGAGATTAAACTTTAATGATCCCCGTGGGGAAACTGGGTCGTCCTCGTTATCATCCCACCTCCAGTATAGATAGATTTCTAATTCTGTACCCAAGTCATAAATACCAAATAATCTTCAAACAACAGGGTTCTTCGGGGGGGGCGGAAAATCACATCAAACTGAGGTCAAATAGGCTAATGTGCGCATGGGGGGCTCTTCCTTTATGTGAAAAAGTTTGGGAACCTCTGATTTGAGATACTCCTCCCTCCCTCCCCTTACGATTTTGGGGGATGGTGTGGTCCAGGAAGCGCGCCTCTCCTCTCAGGCTGAATCAGCTGACGAATGGTATCTCCCTCTTCTCCCGGATGGAACGCGCCACTGAAGCCGGGCAGCCCGAGCGCTGACACTGGAGCAGGTTGGCCAGCGGTCGCTCTTCCCTTGCTGGTGGATCTCGGACCGTTCCCCTAGTTAGCTCAAGCAAACACTTCGCTACCCGAAAAGGAGGTTACTTTTTCCGGACAGAAGGCTACCCCCTTCCCCTTGCCATGGCTTCCAACTTCAACGACATAGTGAAACAGGGATACGTGAGGATACGGAGTAAGAAACTGGGGGTGAGTACTGTGGCACTTGCTGTCTAGCGCGGAGGAGGAGGAGGAAGAGGAGGAGGGAGCCTCTCCAGTTGTTTGCGGGCTTTCAGCATCAGGGCGGTTGGATTAAGAAAGAGGCTTTAATTGCTCTATAGGCAGCTGCCCTGCTGTGAGCTCTTCAAGAGGAAAAACAGATTAGAGCAGCACGACCAGTTCTCCCAAATGGCTAACTTTCACTTTGCACATTGCAGCCTACTGAAACACTTTGGTATTGGTAAATCCAAGTTTCTTTTGGCTACATGAAAGGTTTACTCCATGATGGGCTGCTGCCATCCAAAGTTTACATTTAGTTCTCTGATTATTTCAGGTTACCATCACTGTATTATTACTGTATTGTTTTAGAGGGATACTCTGGAATACACCGGAAATTTTCAAACTCAATCTCCCCGTAATGATACCATAGGAGATATAGAAATACCATAAAGTATGTTAAGGTCACTAATAATCTCACTATTGAATACCACAGACACACTATAAAATACCATAAAGTTTGATAAGTTCACTATGAGCTTACTAGTGAGCACCACAGACACTCATACGTCCCTATAGGAATATTGTACTGTAGTGTAGTTTCTGTTAGGGTATGGATCACACAGAAACAAAATGAATTAATAGCATGACACTGTGCAATCCACTTATCACTATGCAAAATTATCATTACTCTCAGTCGGCACATCTTTACTTAACTTTCCTCATTCAGCCTTGATGAATTATTCTCAGTAGTGAAATATCCCACTGAAACCAAACTTATTGGGAATGGTGACAGCATTTCAATCCTCTTTCATAATGGATACACATTGAGACACAGCAAAGAGAACTACATCTGGTCTCCATAAATTGAAATGAATGATATATTTTCAATTATGAGCGCCTTATTGTCTGACTCATAAAGCCATCTGATTTTGTTCATATTTCCAGCTCATTACACTGACAGGCTAACAGAGCGGGCACACTCCCTCTCCTCTGATGAGGTGTGATGATGGAGGCTAATGATGTCTGCCTCCTCGTATCATCACCTGGCTTCATCAACACCACGCTACTGTTGTTTGGGGGTTTTGAATTATAATGCTATCTTTGAGGGTAAACGTTGTTGAATAAGTTAAACCTTTATTAGCCCTGAAGGAATTTGCAATGCACAACTCAAACACAACCTGAAATAGCAAATGAAATCATAAGACATTTGTTGTTGTTCACGAGCAAATTCACTTGCTCATATAAAGTTGGCTTGGTCTATTTACTGCCTTGCATGTGCTATTAGCTAGATGTGTTTAGATGTAGCGAGAGAGAGAGAGAGAGAAAGAGTGTGTGTGTGGAGCCTATTACTTTGCTAAGCAAGCGGGGACACATGCTGGGTTGGCTGTGCTGGAGGTATGGATGCCTTATCTCTGCCAGCTCTAGATCTCATCCTGCTGTTTGTGGCACTGGAGAAAAACAGTATGTTTATTGTGTCTTGCTCGCCCACTCCCTCAGCCCTCCACTGCTCGCTGTTTCATCATAGAGAAGCCATGCTGTGATGCCCTTGTGTTTGTGCCTGTCCAGCCCTTTGGGGGGCTGATGGACTGTGGCCCCAGAGAACCCCAGTGTGGGTAGATATAGAAGGTATCTATCTGTCCACACCAGGGTTAGGTATTGAAAACCAATTCCATTTCTGAATCAATTTGAAAAAAAAACTCAGTGGAACTGGAATTAGTGTCAGTATGCCAGAATCAACAGGCATTGGTAGTCTTCAGCACATCCCATTCCTGTTATTACGTACGCCTCACATGTGATAGTTGTTTTGTGGGAAAAACATCAATGCTGCATGGGCTGATGTTGAAGTGTTAAAACTGAAAAACAAATGTACTTTGAAAGAGGTTTAAAAAATCCAGAAACCATACCCAACCCTACAAAGGGCTTAGTTGGGTGGATAGATACACACACATGTGGGTAGGGTGGAAAGATACACCAGGCTGGTTGCAGTGGAATGATATACACAATTGGGTAGAAATGTACTATACACTGATGTGAAAGCTACCCATTCATTAACACCCTAAAACATGTTCTATTTCACCTCCTTGGTACCATGAACTAAACCTCTATTTTGTTTTTTGTTGTTGACCTGTTGTGAACTACACTTGATCCAATATGTTTGGCTGTCTCAGCTGTCAACTGAGTGTAAAGTAGTGGGAAGTGATAGCTCAAGAATGAAACTGCCACATTTGTCTATCCTGTCACAGTCACTGAATACTACACAAACTATTCCTGTCCTGATATACATTAGTGGGTAATAACACCAGTATACTAAATTGTAGCCTATGGGGCTTTTGGTCAGATAGGTCCTGGGCATTTTCCTCCTTCAGCGATGCATATTTTATGCTTTTTTACTGTTTTAAAGGTCTCTCAAATGTTACATATCAAGGCTTTGCATCACAGTTGACCTTAAAATACCTCAACCTTGGCCTATATTGTAATGGTATTCCATTTAAAGTGTTTCATACATTTCTTTTCCTGATTATGAAATAGTACAGTTGAATGGTTTTCTCTGTGCGGTAAAGTGGCTACACCAACAGCTTTGGCCAAACCCATCAGCATCAGTCAATGTGATTGGCTAATTTCCAAACCCCATCATGAGTGAAGGTTAGACGCCATGCGGTCATGTCAGTATTCTGCCGAATAGTCAAAATGACCAAGTGGGGCACTCTCTGCTCCAGTGGGTCCGATTTCTAGGGTCAATTTTTTTTCTGTTTTTCATTGGCATGGATAGGAGCGATTTCCTGCATTAGCCAACTTCTTTGTGGCTTTGTTGGCTGAAGAGGCGAGGGTATAGTGTTCTTGAATGCACAAGTAGTCTTTCTCTCCTTTTCTTTCTCATACCCCTCACCTTTCCACGCTCCCACATCTCACCTCTACTCCCCACACTTCTCAGTGTCTCTCTCATCTCTACTCCCTTTTTTTTATCTCTCTTCCTCTTTCTTCCTCTCTATCTGGCTATCTACCTCACCTTATCCCTCTCTCTCACCTCTCTCTCCTTCACTGGTTTGCAGACAGCTGAGAGACTGAGCACAAAAGCATCCTGTTCATCACCCCACACTGCACCCTCTCCATAACCCCTACAGGCTGTTCCCCCTGACACAGTGCACTCACACACACACACACACACACGCACACACACGCACATTCGCTTGATCCAACATTGAAGAATTGGCACACAAATGCACTGACAAACAAGTAAACAATCTGCTGCCAGAGAACAGTGTGTGAATCCTCAATTAATTCTAATCCTGTGGCTTTGTACCATACACCATTATTTTACTATGTCAAGACAAATTGTAAATGTGCACGAGAGCCATAGACAGACAACATACAGTAGGGAGGGTAGAGAACTAGTGAAGTGCCACTGTATGGAAAAAAGATTGATCTGGCAGTGTCTAAGGAGCAGCAGTGGTGATGCAGGATATTGCCATTGTCCCTGTGGCCCTGTCTCCCTTTCAGGGAAAAACGGCTGATGCTATCAGTGGGATGGACTGTCTTGAAAAGCTGAATAACATGACCTTTGAGTAATTTGTGTGTCAGTCTCAATTCATCCATGTTTCCCAGTTTAAGGTTGCTGTGGTAAATAGAAAAGTTCAACTGTTGAATATTTCCCCCTATCTGTTTACGTTTATCTTGTGGCTTTAAATGAAAAAAGAAATATCAATGGTCCATTTATGTTTACTCCAGGTGACACTGTCTGCCAGTCAATCTCTCTATTTACAAACATGTTGACACACCACAAAGGAGCTGTGGATCAGATGCTGGCTCAGAGATGTGTATTAGAGAAAGCACTTTGCAGATTTTTTTCAGAAAATGTGTTGAACTTGTTAAATTCTCATTTCCCAACACAATAACATACATTAGCTAAAAAATACATCCCTTCACCCACTCTACCTCCCAACCACCCACCCTAACCCCTCCAAAAGAAAAAGAGAATTAAAAAACATGAAAAACCTTGTTCTCAACTCACCCTGTTTGCTACTATGCTTGCAGAGCGAAACAGCATTATAGTGGACATTGATAAAGACATCAACATTGATAAAGGCATAAACTGTATTTGCCCCTCTGGCCATTAAATTTGAAGTTTTAATCAAGAGTGAGGCTACTGTACTTTGCTTGACCAGTTGACTTCACCTTCCCATCTCTTTCTCTTTCCCTCCATGAGCAGTTATCAGCTTTCCGTACTGTTCTGTTCCCCTTTTGTCTCCCAGGGATTTTTGACGCACAAATGGGGATTTGTGTTCAGCTACCAGTGGCCTTTACATGGAGAGCATGTATTGTAATGGTGTGGGTATGTTCCCCCTTGTTGTCGGCGCACAAAGACCCACAAAAGTACAGGCTAAGAAGTGGAGAACAATGTGTCTATTGTCCAGGATGGCACAGCCATTTAAGATAGGATCTTGCCCCTTCTATGCACTCACTGTTAACAATGACAGGGCGTCCAGAATGGTGGATGCCAGGAGATTTTTCAGCTCTAGGAACTGTACTTGTCAATGGAGCTTAGGAAAGACACATAGTTATAATCAGCGACAGACTGTTGTCAATCGAGACTCACTTTCCTGACAATGTGTGCTTAAACTAATGAGACTAGGGTTGTGCAAGTAAATCAGTTGATGTGAATCAGCTAATCATCGGATTCTGACACCCACTGGCTAAAATGAGCTGTGGTTTCGGCTCCTTCTCTCTGATTTCTTTGTTTTTACCATATGCCAACTAGATACAGAAACTGTAGCAGTTAGAGGTTGATATTTTTAATATGCCTAGTTTTGTTTATGATTTCAGTTGTGCCTTGGGGGGCCATGTAGCCTAGTTTCTGTTCTTTTTGTGATAGATGTTGTTGGACTGCGCATTAATTCACAAATATGCAGGGCTATACATCGTGTGGCGATTTGCTTTCATTTTCATCAGCTTCCTTTATCAGACAAAGACCTGAAGACAAATTACCAGCTCTTATTGGCTCTGATGAATTGCATCTCTAGCAGGATATGGGAACAACAGCGCAACAGTCGTTATTCATGGTGAAAAATGGGCCACTATTGTATAGTCCCTTTCATAAATAAATCTCTGCCCAGACCTCACTTGAACATTTCACATCATTGATCCCCGTTGTTCCTAATTATCAAAAAAGCTTTTTGTCGTGAACAGGGACAAATGTTGCTATTAGTAGTTAGCAATGTCTAAAACTCAATTGATTAAGTAATCCGCCACATAGAAAGACTCGTGGCTCACAATGCCCTTTTATATCAATACTTCCTCTTTTCAGCCCTCGCTCTCCGTCATCTCTCATAATGCCGGACAGCACCCAAATATCAACCCCTGCCTCTATTTCTCTGTTTCTCTCTGTCTCTCTCTCACACTCTTTGTCTCTCTGTCTGAAATCCTTTCACAAACACATGTTACACCATGCTGGCACTGTCCATAACAGCTTTGTAAAGTGCAAAGTTCACTAATCCCCATGGTGGAGAAGTTAGAGCTCAGTATTGGGCCAAGCGACTCCCTACCATGGCTATTTAATCTTCCCAATCTCCCTTCATAAACAAATGTAGAAAAACATCTGTGTTTTTGAAACACTTTTTTCAATATTTGTACCTTTTTTCATGCTCTGATTGCACAGCATTAAGATTAAGCATTGACCTGCATGGTTGGCAGTTGCTCACTTAGTTAGGTCCAGCTCAGTGTGATTACTCTAGTAGTTTAGCAGAAGGGCAACAGGGAGCTAGGTTGAGATCAAGTGTTGTTTTAACACCAATTCTGTAGATACATATTGTCCCAATTTTGTCTTCATAAATGAATTATCACTAACCAGAATTAATTTACTGGAGATAAGTATTCCTATAATTTTGTGCAGTGCAATCAATATTTATGAACATGAACAACTCCCAAAGCTGCATGCCAGAGAGCCGATTCTAATCTGTGATGCCATCAAGGGATCAAACCTACAACTGTTCTGCTGACAATGAATTGAGGACAGACTGTTAACTCACTGTGTTTATTCAAGCTTTTAAATACAAATGAGTTTCATTTGTAATGCCAACAGTTATGAACCAAAAAGCTCCCCATATTCCTGTAAAATCACCCTGGGTATAATCACTGTGTTCACAAAGTTTAATTTCACTTGAGCAGCCCAGGATGTGCCTCTCATTGGTGTTATCAACAGGACCAGAGCTCTCTTTTTCAATTCTAGTCAATTCTATTTTTGAAAGGATTCTCCCTAGTAGCGAGGGAAAACTGTTGTCCACTTTGTTCTTCATAAGTGAACAATTGCGCTATGTTTTGACTGTGCTCACCCTCAATTCAGTCCCTTTATTATGTAAGGTGTAGGATTTTGAAAGCTGAATGTATTTTATTCCATACTCAAGACCATCTGATCCACATATTTCACTTCCCACACCACGACTCAGGTTTTACAATTCTCTGTGGTATTTTTATATTGTGCAGATACACTGGAGATTCACCTATAAAACTCCCGGCCTAGAGGAATCTATCATAGCTCCATTAACACTGCTGCTTCATCCTCCTTTCCTCGCCTTCCTCCCCTCATTAATCAGCAGACCAGCCCTCAGGGCTCTACTCTGCAGCTAAGCTCTCTTTCATTCTATCTGTGTGTGTGTGTGTTCGTGTACATGTGGGGTACTGAGTTTTGTGTGTGTTTGTTCAGATGTGTGCATGTGTATACATGTGTGGGCATTGTATGTACGTATGTAGGTGCATTTACATGCATGCATGTTTGTATGTGTGTCAATGTCCAATGTCAATAGCAGTTTCATGTGTGCTTTGCCCCATTACACTCTGAGAAACTGAGAGAAACAAACTAAGAGACATAACCCAGATCCCCTGACACAAGTGTGGTCTTCGATTTTGTTGTCTGTGTGTGTAGTCATTCTGATAACAATCTGTCATCCCTCTCAAACTGTTCCCAAGTTCAATTTAGTCATTTTGCGATCGAGAGAAATCGTATCAAATCAGGTCGTCAGAGATGAGTTCTCATAGTTCTCAATCACATCTGTAGTGTACTGTAAAAAAAGGAGCGGGTGAAGTTATTCTTAGAAAAAAATCCCACCTAGCTATTATGCCTGAATCACAATCTACAATGAATTCTTCTTCTGCTGTTACCTTTCATCAGCATGCTTGCCAAGCACATACGGTACAGTATGCAGCCAAAGATAGCCTCAGCTGTGCGTGTCTGTGTGAGTGTGTGTGTCTGTGTGTGTGTGTGTGTGTGAGGGGCGTGTCTTTGTTTCTGTGTGGTACATAGGTAAACATTATTATGGCCTAGTTAAAAAAAAGAAATATTACGTCTGATCAGCTTGAAATGCAAGCAAATAGCCTTGTTGAATAATGTGAATTTGCCCAAGCCGTTGACGAGGCAATGCTTTTGTTGTGGTGCTAATTGTTAGCCGTTGTATTATTAATAAAACGTTGACCTTGGAGTTTTGTGTAAGTGGGAAAAAGCAGACAGCTCACGTCACCCGTCTTGTGTTGTTTGTTTCTATTTGTTTGGAGATGAATTTGTACACTCTCCTTCTCTCCCGCTTTCCCTCTCGGGAGAGTTCTTTTAATAGTAAGGAGGTGACAGTTTACCTCTCAGTAAGTACATGGGTGACAGTTTTGTACCTGCCCTGTTGAGTGCAGAGGTACGAATGCTACAACTGACTCATGTTGCCTGCTTTTTAAATATGCACTCAATTGTAATGAGCCGAAATGACCTCAAGTGCAGGCCGGCCACAATCTGATCCCATTTCTATTGAACAGCTGTTAATATTTCCTCAAGAATTATTGTTCAGGGAATGAATTTTGGATAAGGTCTGCCAAGGGAAATGGAGCACACAATAGCAGCCTTGGCAGTGGCACTTTGAGAGAATCATTTAAAGGTCATAATGGAGAAAATAATGACTCTAACAGTCATAAAACAATGGCAAACATGGAGTTATTGGACAAAGTTTTGAACCGAAATATAAGTACATATATTACAGAAGAAAGAGGAGCTAACACGGCAAACTGTTAGCCTATTTTATATGCAAGTAGACCAGGACTTAGCTAATTTAACAAAAGGAAATGCGGAGAAGTCATCGGCGTCGACATTAGCTGGTGTTAAAAACCCTGTCTTGCCGACTGCCCTCCCTCTCTCCTCGATCCCCTCCTATGTTCCCAGTTGTTCACTCTCATTTCAGAAAAATGTCTGTTGGGCGAAGTGATAATTGCATTCCTCAATGACTTCATGCTGAGAAACACAGTGACACTGAATCACAGCCCACTTATTCCAAGGGAGTGTGTTCTTTGGGAGGAAATGAGACAAAAACAATATGACAAACTCCATCGGACCCCATTCTTTGACATCAAAGTGCGGGTACCATATTTCCCACTTCGCACACACACGTGTTTTATCCTCCAGTGTACAATTTGATTTGCAGTCCAAATGTGGCTGAATCAAGTTAGTTCCAGCAAGCGCAAATCTCTGCTTTCTGGTTGCGAGGGAATAGTCTTTGCAGACACAGAGCCCCCTTCTTTCCCAGCTAAACGTATCAGAGAAGCAGCCCAAACATCAGTGAGCGAGTACCTCTTCAGAATTAATCCTCGGGGAATGACTGAACCAATGCATGAGGATTACTGCTTTTAGGGCCTCTGATGATATTCAAATAGCAAGCCCTTGCACAAAGTGTCCTGAAAAACACTGCGTTTCATAATACCCTGCTAAACACGCAAACATTTTCTGTAATACCACTCGGTGGTCTGTGCCTCATTCAGCTTCACAGTCTATATTGATATGATAATCAAGTGGTCGGCTAATGGTAATTAAGCTAGTCAATTGGTGAAGTTGTATCACGTTGTAGGTCGGGGCATCAAGAGCCCCTTTCATCCTACTTACTTTATTCTCTTCTCTTTGAGGCTGCAGTCGGTCATTTCTGAGGCTCCGTTTGGTCTCCACATAACAGCCCTCACCTGTTGGCCTAGATACTAATTTTGCTCGCCTGGAAGCTGCTGGAAAAGTGGCAAAATATGGCGTTGCCTACATGCCAGTTAGACCTAAATGGACTTTTGTATATTCGGACAGTGGTCTTCCTCCTTCACCGATTCACTTCGGTTTAACATTCAGCCTGCCAAGAAGATATACAAGTATTCTTGCATAGTCAAATCCCTCTTTGTCTGTGTGTTATTGTCTGTGAACGCAGCCGCTTCAGCCTTGTAGATAGATTAAATGGAAATTTCTCTCTCTCTCTTTGTGTGTGTGTGTGTGTGTAGGGGATTGCTGACTAAAGGACTAAAGCTGTAATACATAGAGAGGTTTGGATAAGGGATGGTTTAAAGAGCACGCAATTGTCATAATGATGACTGAAAGCAAAATTGACAGCTAAAGTGTTTTACACATGCATGCTCAAAGTCCACCGCAGCCTCATATAGCCAAGAGTATCGACAACTGGTGCCTGCCAACTCAGGTGTCATTAGAATCAACTGTGAATTTACAGGGCTGATATACAATGTATGAAACATTTTGGAAACTGTATGAGTAGATGATGGGATTATGATTGTGGTGTAATTCTTTGTTCTTTCGTCTGCTGTTCAAACACATTATTTTCTAGCCTTGCCTTTGCCAATGCTGTCTTTGAATGAAACAACTGGCTATCAATCATGTGCTTTGCGATAGCCCTGCCCGCTAGGCTCAGTACTCCGGGGTGGAGGCTGGCGAAGCAGCAGTCTTAGCCGACATGAGCAATATGCCAGCCTGTTTACAGCATAAAAACATCCCCCCCTACTCCGCTCCACTCGCTCACACCTGAGAGAGAAACTTCAATATTGACCTACATCTCCTTCAGAATAATTTGGCTGCTATTTTTGCACTGTGCTTAAGTATGCTCTGCTGGCCGTGATGGCTGGATCCGCACTGTGTTTGACATTTTAACTAATGTTTCCCTGCTCAAGGCTGTGCTGCCCAACATGGGTCAAACATCTCCCTAGTCTCCCACAGTAATAAAAAAAACAGGAGAAATGTTTTGTACTCAACAATGGTATTTGCATGAGAATTGGAGGGAGTTTTGTAGGTTATACAAGAAGGCTAGGTCCTATTGCTTTCCATGGTTTGCAAAACACTATAGTGATTGTTGTTGTGTCTGAAATTTGGGGCAAGGGGAAGAGAGATTTCTTTGAACTATAGAGCAAAAATTGGTCCATATGCTTTGTTGACTTCAACACCGTGATCTATTCACAATGCTCTGAATACAAGTCCTATTTAAAAGCATCATTTATCATGATTCCTAATGGAGGGCTGCAGCCAACTGCGTCTCCATCTCTGGCCTTGTGTGCCAGCCCGCTGTACTGTGCCTATTCTAACTTCACTTTTTCAACAGCTCCTCTCACCACCTCCTGATTATTTTCAACTCTCCAAACTTATAAACAAACTTTCAACTCTCTCTTATCTTTGCCTCTTTCTGACTCTTTTTTTTCTCTTTCTCTCTCTGCCTCTCTTTCAATCTCTCTCTTGCTCTCTCTTATTATTATTGTCATGTCATGCAGCAATTTTCTATACCACCTGTTCTTGCTGTCTTTGCCATATTGGATGGACAGAGACTGTGCTTGCTTTTGGCGAGGACTCAGGTGGAACCTGTTGTCCACATTGTGACCTGGATGTGTTTTTCAGCTATGCATACTCTGTGTGTAATGCTACACAGTCACAGCCCATACCTTGCTGAATGAACTAAGGGTTACTATATTTATGGTTCGTGATATTAAATTTCTCCACCAGTTTGCCCATCAAAGTTTGATGAAAATGTCCAATCACGCATAGAGAAAGAGTGTCACGGAACGAGATTGAGGAATGGGAAAGGAGAAATTTAGAAGACAGGGTAACGGCAGAAGGAAAGGAAGACAGACAGACAAAACAGACTAGGAGAGAAAGAGAGTAGGGGGTAGAGTGTGTGTATGCGTTTGGGATGGGGGGCAGTGATTACTTGCTGCTGAGGTAGCACTGCATTACATATGAGGATTTGGAATGGCCCAGATAAAGTAATCTATGATTAACTGGGGCGCGGCTAGCTCACCACCCTGCCAACAGCTGTAGTCAGGGGCGAATTACAAAATTATGGGATGTCCAAACATTTTAGACTCGGCAGGAAATATATTTTGGTTTGGGAAGGATTGGGGTAAGGGGGGGGTGTGAATGTGCAAGTGGGGAGGGAGATGTGTGAAGTCGTCGGTGACAGCTGGCGGCTGGGGAAGAGAGAGAGGGAGCGGTGCACAATTAAGTCGAACTTTTGTAGTCGTCACATTTGCTATAGA
>OOFE01021386.1:0-16229 GCA_900323365.1 Monocentris japonica | reverse complement strand
CCCCCCACATTTGTCCCAGTTCTGTCAGAAAACCCAGAACTTTCAGTTGAGTACATATTGCCTGTGAAAGATTTCAGAATTTAAAATCTTTTCAGTCTGGTGGAAAAGTTGACTCAGGAAATAAGTAATATATCTGCATTACACCAATTTTGTATGCAGTGCTGAAAAGTGCCAGAAGTAAAAGTCTTGATAAGTTTATGGAGAATTATTTCTTTGTATAGCATAAAGAGACCAGCACATCTACATTGTCTATCCATATGGTACTGAAACTGCAGTGCAGCTCTTCACGATAAAAAAATTCTCCGTCAAGGCACTCAATGTCCCACAACCCCCTGTGGTTTCAGCCCCGCACCGTCCCTTCAACATGCACCATTAATGCTCAGTTGGAGGCTCGTGTCTGCCGGTTCCCGTGGAAAGGAGTGTAAAGACGGACATATGTTGTGCAATCTAATGCGATCCATTAGTGCTGTCAATCAATAATTCAACATCAAACTTTGGAACAGAAGACTTCACTAACAGTCTGAATTCAAGGGTTCAAACCAAGTTTACCAAGAGCCTGGAGAGTAGCTGGGTTGTTTTCCTTTCACATTAACTTGCTGCACACATTCAAACAACTTTTTGCAGCCACACTGCAAATATTCGATTTTTCAATATTGAATGCTGTGGTATTTGGATTATGTGTCGATAAAAGACAAAGGCTGAGCCGTCTATAATGCAGTTTTTCATTCTGCTGGATGGAATTCACAGTTTTTGTTTTTTTTTCGCTCCATCTCCACGTGGAATTGTGTATTAAATTAAAATTAAAACTCTCCTTTAGTGCAATGAATTATTTACTTTAGCAAACACTAAAAGTTATTTGAAAGACGCAAGTTTTATGTTACAATATGACTTTACAACTTTCGAGAAACAAATAGTCATATATTATTAATGTAGCATACATGCAGGAAACGTGCGTGATGAGGGGCATTGTGCAATTTAAAGGAGCATGAAGTAATCTGTGACCCTTCTCGATCCTCTATCTTCAACCAGTAGGCATTGCAACAACATCGATGGAGCTTATCTCCTCCTCCTTCCACAGGTAGTCCACAGGGATCTGAAAAAGCCCCTTTGCTCAGTGCATCACGGCCCCAGCAGGAGTAGCGCCGAGAGGGGGATATTCTTCCAGGACACAGGAGGTAAAGGCAGCTTCACTCCTCCTCCAGCAAGCATCCTCCTTTCTATCCAAGCCGCACATCTCTCCTCTGCCCCTCCTCGCTCTGAACACTCCCCCAACCTCTGCACCTATCTCTGGGGACAGGTATCGGAGCTGAGTACCTCTGGCTTCAAGTAGCAAATGGTCAGAGCTTGGGAGTGCATGTGGGAGGGAGGCATGTTTATTTTAAGGTGGGTTGACATTAGATATCCATTCTCCAGGCTGGAATAAAACAAGCTGCAGAATTTATGTTGGAGGGAGGTTTTGTGTTGTTATGCTCCCCTCTTTCATTGTTTTACTATTCCCCATGTGTAGATCCTCCAGGTAACACATCGTTAGCACTGGGAAATTCCATGTTTTGGAAATTCCATTTTTTTGAATGCTATATGCTATATTGCTATATTGCAATATGCTATATTGATGTGAGTTACAGTGTTAATTATTTTTTCGATGTATTATTCTTCTATGCCGCAAGGATATGCTTATTACCACATGTATCAAATGTTAACTCTACACTGCTAGCAGGAGAAAATGGTTTTCTGACCTGGGCATTCCCCAAGATACTAGATACTGGCTATGCAGGTATCTACATTTAGTCATACTGCGTAGTAAGGGCCAAAGATGATTCATCCTCTTTTGAAACCGTTTGGAAGAACAAATCTCATACTTTTTAAAACAGCGTGTGCTTATTATTTACATGTATAGATGGCTGACATGGAGCTAAATGATGAGGGATAATGATGCAAAGAGAAACGCTACAATCCAAAGCCATATGGTGCTGCTCAAGTCTGCCTAAAGATCCAAATGTCTTGATTTCTTTGCCACACAAAAACAAAATGTAGTAATGCGTCTTGTTAGATTCTCGTTAGAGCTCATGTAGCTACGTGCATCAAAATAGAAATGGCTCATTGGTTCTTGTTTGAGTTTGCATCATTATGGCAATCTTGTCAGACAGATGCATCTTCAAGAAATGTAGATACACCATGGAAACAATTTGTGTCACTGTTAGTTTGGAATCCGTCAGGTTCCAAAGTACGCGATCACCCCATCTTCGTCTGATGGAATAGTTCTGTACTGTATATCAACAGCTTGCTCATCAATTACGCTGTGGAATAGAGTAGCATAGAGGGGGGAAAAGCAGAGCAAATACAAAACAGTGTATACAATGGAAATCTTTTTCATCCGTCACCTGAGCATATTTGCTCAGTGGTTCAAATTCATTTTCTTTACTGATTTCCCTCTTTGGTAAGAGTGGTTGGAAATCCCAGTTCCACACTGGTAAAGGCAAACAAAATGGGTATATCCAACATATGACTGCTTACCTGGCAGATAGGCTTGGGAAAATATAATTTCAGTTCATACAATTTCTGGACGGAGCTTGTTTCCTGGACCCCTCAATTACAGGGGCAATTTCTATGCATGGGATTGGCGAACAAGTTTGCCATATACCTTCCACGGTTGGATGCAACGATCTAGTCTATATTTAGTTCCATTCATCATCCAAACCTGCTAGATGACACAGAGGTGCATGCAGTTGCATTGGGAAAAAAAAAGAAGAGAAGAGAGAAATTGTTCAAGGTTAGATACACTTCCTCTGCTCTATTTACTGCGTGACATTTACGCAGTGTTCTGCAAGGGGGTGAGGTGAGGTGAGGCGAGGCGAGCTGCTGAGATGCATCATGCTGTGCTTAAGTTGTCACACAACACTGAGCTACATTGTACAGTGCTCGTTGGGGTATAGCTCAAAAATGGAATGAGATCAGCAGTTGCTATTTTTTGTTTCTTGAAATAAAGCCAGAAGTCCTGGATAACATTCTGTTTTGATACTTTTGATACTCATACTATACTGAAGCACATATGGCAGATGTTGCTCTTTGTACGACCTTCTGGCTAGTGCTTTGTGAAGAACTGTAAACTCACTAGGGTTAGGCCAATTTATTGGTTTGCCAATATATCGGGCCAATATCGGCCCGTCAATGTCATCCACCACCGATATAATGGCGCTTCCTCACTGACCACAGATACATCAAAACCTGCAAAACTTGCAAAGAATTTTATTTTCTTTGCGCATTTCCTTTTTTTTCATGTACTTGTTCAAAAATGTTTTTTTAAATAAATTCTTGATTTAAAAAGTAGTAGTTTATCCCAGAGTTTCCCCTACAGTTGAATAGGTAGGGCGTGTCACCCTATCTTAAGGAGCTGCAAACCCTAAAAGACTCCCATCAGCATGAATGAAGAGGGTTCCCCATCCTGACAGGAAGAAACATATGGGAGAAACACTCAATACCTACATTTTTTAGGCATCAGCTATTGGCAGCTTCAGTACAAACATATTTTGGCCTTCAAACACTCATATTGGTTGAACTCTAAAACTGACTCTAAAAAAATCTACAAAAAACATGGAAGCAGCACTCAAAAAGATAAATTTTTTTCTAAAATTAAGGCAATTCTACCATATCTGAACTGATGACCACGCCAGACTAACATGTTTTAACTATTTTGCTTTAATCGCGGCATCAGCAACTTATCCTATACTATGACATACTGTTAATTGAGTAATAATCAACTGACAATTGAAATATAGGTTTTAGGTTTAAATAATAATGTTAACACTTAATATTATATTATTACTTAATAATCTTTCCAGGAGGAGTTTAGGTACAGATGTAGGCTTCACAAGTGTTTCATTTTTTACTGCCAGCAGGTTAGTTGCTGCGCTGTAACTTTCCTAGCAGAAGATACATTTTAGTTCCCTTTTGATTTTCTAGACGGCACAAGGAAATATCTGACTGTCTCGTCTTTGAGCTATGAGCTGTGATACAGATGGCGAGATACGATACCTTTTCAAATGAGAGTGGAGGTAAGAAGAATATACGCAAATGCTCGTGCAACATCTCTGGCTTCGACACAGAGGAGTGGAGTTAGATTTTGCGAGGTAAAATGAGAGGTGTGGGTGATATAACTTAGAGAGGAGGATGGCAGGTGGTAGACGAACAATGAAATTAGGTGGAGAGGTGTTGATACCAAACAAAGGAAGACAAAAACTGCAGAGATGAAAACTGTGTGTGATGTGTGTGATGTGTTAGATTGTCCTGTGGTGATGGGAGAGTTTATGTGTGATGCAGGTGCATCGCTATGGGGAATGTGGAGCAGTAGAATATGAATCTCTTCCCTTATCTTGAATCGCAAACTCCAGTTCACTAGTTTGTGATCATTCTACATCAAAGAGGACTGAAAGAAGTGAGAGTAACGCGTAATCTGTAGAATAGAAATAGATAATAGATCCTTTTGTCTGGACACAATGGAGTGGAGACACCGCTCAATCATCTTACAAGTAGTTAGTCAATATTTTCACCTCAGCCTTCAATTCAGCTTCAGCTTATGTTCCCAGGGTTCTATGTTCCCAGGGTTCTATGTTCCCAAGGTTCTATGTTCCCAAGGTTCTATGTTCCCAGGGTTCTATGTTCCCAAGGTTCTATGTTCCCAAGGTTCTATGTCTCCATCTTCAGTCTCCATTTATAATGATGATATAGTCTTTTGGCAAAAGCCTTGCTAACGTGCATCAATAATTGGTCAGTGTGGTTTGTTTTGATGTGTCATTGCAAAATGATTAACTCACAAGCCCTAGCGTGTAACCCACACTGATCCCCAGCCACTACTGTGTTCCAGTTATAGCTGTGTTGCACTTTGCACCATGTTTCTCGTAACATTATGATAGAGGTCATGCCACATGGCAGGTCCTAGAAGTTATCACAATCAGTGTTGAACCGTTTGTTTCGCTCGGTGAGGGGGTGTGTATGCAGCACTGTTTGGAAGGAGGGGGGCAGGTTGTCTTTGTTTCTCTTTAGAGTTGTCATTCATCTTTGCGCCTGCAGGGGGTGCTATTTTACATAAATATGACAGTGCACCTTTAACTGATGAGAAAAAATAATATTTACTAATAATGTAATATCTCGTAAGAATGAGATGAATGTAATAACTCAATTTATTGCATTATTAGACACTATTATAATTACGTTATCAGTTAAAAATATGCTTCGCCGGTTCACGTAATAATGTGACGATATTACATGATCCAGCAATTTATTACATTAACAAGGTTTATTACATTTTCAACCCATTTAGAGGGACATTTTATTACATGTTGACAAGTTATTACTTCATCCAGCAGAAATTACATTATCAGTCACTACAGGGAGCGAATGGGAACAGCAGCAGATGAGGTACTTAAGGGGGAAATGGATCAACTGTAGTAGACTGACTGGAGGAGCGGTGGCAAGGGGAGGGCTGATGTGGATGCAGAGAATGAGGTTTGGTTTTGGACAGCTTTGCGTAATGGAGGCCCACCTCTGTGACTAAAACTGGATCAGTAGAGTATGAGAATCTCTGTCATGAACTCCAATATAAAAAAATATTATGCTGCATTGGCCCATGCTGTATTAAGGCAGGACAGATGATGGATGGATGCACAATGGGGCTACTAATGTACAAAAACTATACAAAGAGTACTGTATGAAACTGTAAAAGGGGTTGCTGCCCTGCAAAACAAAACTTTTTGTTCTATTTTTTTTGCATTATGCTGACAGTGAAGGTCTGAAATAAGAGAGATGAGAGATGATTAGTGTGATGAGATTGTTGTGTTCCCATGAGGCACTTTGGTCACATTAACTGTGGGGATAGTCAACAAGTATATTGCTCTTTTTCCTTATGTTTCCAAAATCTATTGTTAACAAGGGGGTGTTTATTTTACTTTGTGCATACAGACAGGCTATCAAACCAGTAATTCCACTCAAATGATAGCACTGAAACTATATATTTTGGCACACATGTGAGTGTCCTGTCATCTCAGTTGCAGGATGCCAAAGCAAATAATCTGTTAATCGGTTGTATGGAGGCTTAGGGCACGTTCTCATTTACACTATGTTTCACTGGGTCCGAATCAGGCCAAAAATGATACAATTTTTCTGTTTTTGAATTGCTACTTTGTTGTGATAGTTGCATATCGATGTGCATACAAACCCATCTGAAGAGGAACGGGCATAGAAACAGAGAAAATGCAAACGCGATGCAAAAAAATGCAAAATTGTCCCGTCAGCTTCATTAAATGTGCATTTCTCAGTCTATTTCCATTTCATCTGAAAAGCATTTTCACATCAAACAAACCGTGATGTTCTCACCTCACACAAATAGACCTAAGGCTGACTCCAGAGTATGATTCAAACACTCCAAGCCAGACCAGTGTGAAAGTAGTGAAGACAGGCAGCCTAGGTAGACTTACTTGCTTTTAATAGCACATCTTCACTTGCTTGTGAAAACTGCTGTAAGTCCTGCCATGACTTTTCCATGGCATTCCTTTAATTTGTTCTTCTGTAATTAGAAAGGGTGTTTAGAGGGTGCCTCCATCTGAACAGGTACTGTAGCAAGTGCAAATTAATATCTTGGCGTCACGATAGCACAGAGCGGTATAATAATAATTTTTCTACCTTCAACAACTGGTCAACAACCAGTGACCATGTTCCTCTTGAAGTTTGAGCAGGTGCACATCGCCATCCTATTGTGCAACGCTTGGCCCTTTTGAAGATTATATTTACTCTGTGCTGCCGTAAGCACCTTCCCTGACAGATTATATGAATTAAGGCCTTATTATGGGCCCTGGCCAGGAGCTGCATGTACAGTGCCGAGGTGAGTCAGCAATGACTGGCCTGATTACAGCAGCTGGACCTCAGGAGGAAAAGCCTTGGCTCTTCCAAGGTAAACACAGACGGCATGGGGGTAAGATGGGCACTCTGTTAGTTACTTTGCACTGTAGCTTTCACTTTGATGAAGGATGATCTATATTATCGGTGCTGAAAAGGTTTGGTCATTTCATCATTATATTTTGCAAATGTCATCACAAGTAATCCGAGGCACACAAAGTAATTTTCATGTCTGCGAGATGTTGCAAAAAGTGAAACACAGAAGACCCAATTTGGTTCATAGGAATTAATCAATATTTTATATTCTTTTGTAGCAAAATGTTTTCACACAGAAACATTTTTTCTTTGTTTTTTTTCCCCTACAACTTCGGGTGAGAATCATGACTATTTTAAAAGTCAAGTACACACTTATATTGTGCTCTTAGTTGCCAGAATGAAAGGGGATGTTACATGATGCCACAAGTAGAAACAGCATGTTCAGAACAGACAGCCCACCACCCTCCAGGGTATCCACTCTGCAAGTCACTTGCAGTGCCATGTAGAATCCCATGTCATTGAGCCAACTAAGAACGACCAAGTTGGTACACCACAGTAAAGCACCTTCTCACTGTTTGCTGAACAAGAAAATAAAAGTACCACTGCACAGTTTCCCCCTTTACAGTCTCACCCAGTTATTGTACAAAAATGCCAATATACAGAACAGTACACCTAGAGAAGAAAACAATAAAAGATGAACACCCCACATCTTGAAATGCAGACAGGATGTTGAGAAAGGCATCAAAATATATCCAGAGAGACGTCTCAGTCAATCGTAGGCAGTAATATGAATATAGACAAATCACTGACTGAATTGGTGGCCATATTCACATTATTGTCGAAGGGTATGCCACTGCAACGTACACCTCCAGTGTGAATGAAACAGAATGAAAGATAAACTGTACGTCTGATAAATCAATTCAAACAATAAACAAACCAACATGGTCATGTGAATGCAATTCCTTTGAATTCAATTGTTTGGCCCTTACATAATACATTTATCACACCCCCCCGTCACTCAACTTCATCTCCTAAGCCACATAATGACCTGTAACAGGTTAATAATTGTTGATTTCCGTCACCATTTGACCTGCATGAATGTAGCCTCGCCTAAGAAGAATTCTACCCAAATAATAAATCCAGGTGTGTTAATAGGTGGACTTGATGGGTTTCAAGGACTATTCATGTCTGGTTCCTCCGATATCTGCAGACACCATCTGATACCATATCCTCAGGCAAACACTCTGTTTACATCAATGGCCTTTTGTAGCCTACAGAGACAAGTGTCACACAATGCCAGCCACTGGGGAGATGAAGCAATCAAAGCATTCAGAAATAAATTTTGTCACAGCAGGATTCCAACCTGAGCCGACGACAGACTGAATTTGATAGGTGAGATGCTGAGCGATTCTTTTAAGCTTTTGCAAACAGGTAAGGAACATTCCTTTTGCTCTGAGTTGTTTGTGAAACCATCATTTGGGCATTGTTGTAATTTCATTCTCTCCCATAGCTGTAAATAACCTCATATGATACATAACCTGAGGTAGAAATACAAGACTGGCTTGTGGGTCAGTGTTACCAATATTTAGAGCATTAGACTATACAGTGCGTACTGTAATTTGAAAATGAATCCTGTTGGCAATTTTTAGTGGTTGAAATTTGACAGAAAATAATAAAAAGTGATTAAATAATGGCTCACTCAGAGGGGGCTAGAGTATGTGTGTATGCTCTTGACCATTACTGAAAGTTACAGTCTCATCATATAGCGTTGCCTCTTCCTGGTGATGAAACACCTCAAATAATAAATAGTAAAAATTATACAAAACCCAGATGAAAATAAAAATGACTTTGTTTTCATTTCATATTTTGCTCTCCTGTTCCTTCTTTCTACCGTGGCAGTAGTCCCATTTCATGCTGAGAGTCCAGGACATTGTGATGCACATCCAGCTCACCACAGTCGGGGCGAATCCTCTTGGCATTGAATTCTTTTGATAAAGCTGGGGTAAATCCACTTGGAATTTCTCATCTTTCTTCCCCCCCTTTTTCACTGAGATATTCTCACATTCCCTAATGTTAATTGGGCATTATTCCATTCAGGCCATAACTGCTCAATCCAAGATTCATTGTTTCAAAATACCTCAATTTTTCAAATATAGTTAGACACACTGCCAGAGATTTGAGATCATGGCCAAGAAACCATCAATTTGAGTGTCTTTTTCACATAATTACTTGGACAGAAGGACGATAGTATTCACATGGATGAACTTCATGCAATACAGCATGGCAGATGCCCTCTGGAGATATTCTTCCCCCTACACTCATGTCCCTTTAGTTCCTGAAATACATTTATTGTTTGGCTCTGGACCTCAGAGTTAGACTGAATGTACTCAAACTGTGCTCTCCATCACCCACTCGGAGCTCTCGGAAGTGGGCTTTTCGTCCTCATTGTCGTCATACTGGAGCAGCATACCGTTAACAGACAGGCTGCGCTTAGTCCAGATGTTACTGATCCTGCGTGGGTAGCTGCTGAGGCATTGTGTGGCACCCACATGACCCATGTCAAACGAGTGGCTCCTCTTGGGCTTGCCCTCCTGGGGCAGCCCTAGGAGACGTCCCAGCATGGTGGTGGACTCGGCCCTTCCAAGCAGGGGTTCTTTATCAGATGGGGCTGCCATAGCCACCGCCATCAAAGCATTGGGAGTGGTGGAAGGGCCAGAGGCCCCTTGGTGGTCCCTCGCTGCACTTCGCAGCTCCACTGAGGTAAAGGCCCCTAAAAGGTGGTCCAAGTTGGGCCGCACTTTGGTGCCATGCCCATGCCTCCTAAACTTGCTGCTGGGGAGCGTGTTGCACTCACTCCCCTGTATGCTGTAGCGGTCAACACCCCGTCTACCGGTGTGGCTGTCCAACGAGTTGGAGGATGAGGACGAGGAGAGGCTGCTCTGTAGTGAGCCACACTTGAACTCCACCATCTCCTCACGCATGACCACTACTGTGGGCTTGACCTGTGGTGGGGCGCCATTGAGCCTGTTCAACCCGCCATTGGTCTGCGAGTATGTGTTGCTGACAGTGGGTAGTTTCTTCGTCTGTATACCACTGGTCACCTTATACCGCACCATGAGGATAATGATGAACACCAGCAATGTGGCCACAATAATGCCACCAATTACCAGGATCATGGTGCCACCCAGGAAGCCACTGTGAAGAGACTGGCACTGTGGGTAGTCATCCCCGGTGATGAACTGGACGCAGCCAACAATGTTGGTGGCAGTGAGAGTGGTGGCAGTGTCATCCCAGATGGCCAAGACGCACAGGTCATACTGCATCCCTGGGACAAGATTAGTGACTAAGAAGGCTTTGTTAGCCATGGGAATCATCCTGCAGAAAGACAAAGAGAGAAACAAAGCGTAGAATTAACAGTACAGACTACTTGCTCTGGGAGTTCAAGACAAGGGTATAGAACTTTTGTGTGGAAAGCACCAGTGACTCATTCTTAAAGGCTAAGGCAGATCAAAGAAATAGCAAAAATGAAGCATGCTAAGTAGCTATTTATATGCACAGAGTAATTTAGAGAGATTACTTCATTGGAACCAATATGAGCAATCTGATAGGCATGAAGCAATAGTTACGAGTTAAGTATTCAATGGCCATTCTCTGATTGTTGTTTGGGTCCATGTGCAACTCATTTCTTGTACATTTCCTTCAACGTGCATTAAGTTGTTTCAGTTTACTTTGTGATTATTCCCAATTCCCAATTTGTCGTTATAACTTATTATTAAAGTGAGACAAACACTCCCTTAAAACAAAGCCTCTACAATTCCTTTTGACTGAAACTGAAAGTCAATTCTTGGTTCATTCCCCAGGATGCATTGCCAATCTGAAAGAATCACTGTTTGTGTTATGTAGACAGGCCGAGATAGAAGCCTTCATCCACTAAACCCATCTGTCCTAGAGTATAGATTGCGCAGTTTGATTTCATTTGTAAACGCTGGAGCCGTCACGTTAATCCACGGTGAAATTTGCCCTGAAAATGCCCCTGACAATATCAATACCTTTCTCTCCTTTTAATTACACCCCATAGGTCAGACATAAATTGGAAAGCCACAATTTCTATTCTGACTGACCTTGTGCCATGCCCCAAGGACAAGTCAGCACCTTGTGCATAAATTGGTAATGGAAAACAGTTGCCAAATAAGATACTGTAATTTTACCCATAGAAGTAGCAGGTAAATGACTTTTGCTGCATGACTTTTCTATTCAAACATACATTGCTATTAAATTCTACTTTCTCAAAACCTTTCCGTAGTGGATTTGTAATAAGACAAGACATGCTGTGTGTTGAAGGTAATAAAATCCATGCCGTTGTAGCTTTAGTGGATGTGCTAGTTGATAGTAATGAGTAAACACATTGCCCATCTCCTCTCATCACATGGGAATGGAACATTGACACTGCAAACTGAAATGGGCCATTTGCAGAGACATACAGTATGCATCTTTAAAATGATCCTATTAATTGGTCATGTTGATTGTTGATTATTATTGATTATTTGTGCATCTTCATGCAATATGAATCCAATAAATACCAAAGACACTGCTAATGCTGTGAAAAAGATGGACTAACTGACAATCAATGGTTATTATATATATGTAGAAAAGGCAATTGAAGTCTCATAACCATTTTCTGGATAGTCCTGTTACAGTCCTCTCAGTCATCAATACATTGAATAATGCCCTGCTGTTAGCATACATGCATCAGTAGCTTTGATCCTGCAGAGCCTCCACCTCGGAGGCCTCTGTATTTCACCAGGCAGCACTGGTGATGCACTCCATTATTCATCTTTAATTGCCTTTTCCATAACCAGGAGGAGGCTGCGTTGCCTCACATGTTTGAGAGCTTATGCAGTCTCCCCCCCCCATGTGGCTCTGATTGATTTTTAATCATGCCATTGCTCGAGGGAGGCCAGCATTCTGGAAAACTCTCCAGGCCAACTAAAGAAGTACAGTAGATATGGCTGTGCGAGCATCCTCAGATGACCTCTCTGTGCACTTTAACATTTCCCTCCAGCTTCTGAGGAATACTCTAATTTGCCTTCTGACAAGCAAAACCCAAAGGGATTCACAGTCATTATTATATAGGACCAAATAATCGATTGCGACTACTATATGAAACTTAGAGCATGATCACGATTTTATTTTAATTGTATTCTTCTTCAGATTGACAGATTGAAAGTTTGCCACTCAGGTGATGATTTATAAGTTAAACTGAGTGAAAGTCACTATCATACACTGATATATTGGTAATTTGCTCCAAGGATGAGGAGGATGCTAACCAAATGAGTAAACTAAGAGATATATATTTTAAAAGTCTGTCAGTTGAAACAAACAAACAGATGTATCTGTATTTCAGTGAGTTTTGGTCCTAATGGTGTTTTAATGTATTTTTTTTTGGACTGATATAAACAAACCCCAGCAAAGCCATTAAGAAGAATTGCTTTGTAGGGGTAATTAATTAGCTGAGGCAAATTAATGAGCGATAGAAAAATGCAGTTGATTTAAAATAAGTGATTAAGCATTTCCAGTACTATACCCCTCTACATCATGGTCATGAAAACATTTACTAGAAATATGGCGAAGTCACTGGAAAAAAGGTAGTGAACATTGAGATTATTCTCCTTTCTCCAGCATGAAAAGCAGCATGGATAAACACACCTTTTTATTGAATTCTTAGGGATGGTGAGTTCAGAGTGCTTGAACAAAGTAATATCTTTCTCCAATACCACCTGCAATTTTATTGTCATATTCCCAGCTTTTTCATACAGTGTCCATTTCAGTCAGGTTTACAGCTGGCACATAACGTACTGTAACTGCTTTCCACAACAGGCCCTGTAGCCACTTTACCAATTTCCACACAGCTCTGATGCAGTTAATACTGTCTTTAGCATACTAAGGCTAGTCATTCTTTTGGGGCAATCCGTCAGTGTATTTAGCTGTGTGGAGCCAATGAAGTGCAGAGGGATATTGTGAATATGAAGAGGAATTCTTAGGCATGCACTAGTCAATCGAAATGGCTAGTATGTTGCACTCCACTAAAAGAGAGGGGCCCAGACAGCAAATGAGAGTGCAATATGCCTGATATTTGAAGGAAAATGTCTAGCAGTTGTCAGGTGGTACGACTGGTACATTGGTGTCTACTTTTTCTATGAAGCCAAAATGGAGTCATGCAGAAACAGACAGCGAAATTGGTCTGTTTGTACGGTCTTATACCCCAGTGCATTGATCCCTCCTTTATGACAGTCTTCTTTGTTGAATGTCACTGCTTTCAGTGTCTCATGCAATATAGGAAATTGATATCGAAGAGCCAAAGATTTCAAGCTGCAATATCCAAACTTATATTTCCTGAGCTTGACCAGCTTAAGCAGGATACATTAAAGTGAAGGGCTATAATCCTTTTTCTTGTTGGATTTCTAATTAATGGTTCAGAGCAATGATTTCACTTTGGTTTCACTTTGCTTCAAAGCACTAGCAGCTCATTCTTTTGCTGAAAACGGCATCCTCTCCAATTGTCAATTTAGGGTTATTAAAAGGCAGAGAGAAATCTCCAAAAGCATTAAGTAAAAAGGAAATAACACTTCAAAGAAATCAACTATGTGTCAAGTATGTACTCAGCAAATAATTAGCCATGAACTTATGTTGAGCACCAAAGTAGTATGAAGTTAAAGATTAAACCTTGGGACTTGCTGAGCAAAATTTCTCATTCGGTGACTGGTTGTTCTTACCTGTAAATGAGGACTTCATCCTCAGAGCAATTGTACTGAAGTTGGTACATTTTGACCTTTGGAGTTGATTTGCTAACAGTCCACTTGACCAGAGCAGAGACAGAGGTCACTTCTGATACAGACACTACCTTCTCTGGCGGAGGTTTAGGCTCCCCCTTACTGATCTTGGTAGAGCTAGTTATGTCAGAAAGGCCTGACTTGGACTGTGTGGTACGGTTTGTACCATTACTCAGGTGGGGGAGTTGAATAATAGACAGCTCTATGGAGGCCGTAGATTCCCCGGCAGCATTGGCTGCTATGCAAGTAAAGGTGCCGTAATCCTTAGATGTAGTGACTGTAATGTCCAGGGTGCCATTTTCATATACTGTTGCTCGTGAAGAATTGCTGATCAAACGGTCATCTGGAGCGACCCAATGTACAATTGGCATTGGGTCACCAACAGCCTTGCAGCGCAGGCTAGCTGTTTGACCTTCTAACACTAGTAACTTGTGTGTATGTTGGGTGATCAGGGGGGGTTCACAGATAAATTCCTCCTCACGAACAAACCAAAAGTAGCGCCCCTTTAGGCTGGGAGGGGAAGCACAGGTTTCCATATCGTCCTCTCGGTCCAGCCTTCGAAGCCACAGCACTTCACAGTTGCAATGCAAAGGGTTCCCTCCAAAGCTTAGGGAGAGCTGAGGGGCATATGGAGTACTCATCACCACACTGCTCTGGGAACGGGCAAAGATGGGGTCCGGAGGGAGCTTCTGGAGACGGTTGGAGGTGAGGTCCAAGCGGGCCAATTTATCCAGATCTGTGAAAGTCCCCTCAGCAATGAAGAAGATGAGGTTATGATCCAGACTCATTTGATGGAGGTTGACCATCTTGCGGATGGCTTCCCAAGGCACACTGCGCAAGTTGTTATACGACAAATCCAGATCCTCCAGTGTCAGTAACAGGTCATCAAAGGCTGCTTTGGAGATTTGATTCAGTTGATTGTTGTTGAGGATCAGGTGCTGGAGGTTGACCAGGCCCCGCAGGTCGTCTGGACCCAGCTCAGTCAACCGGTTACTGTCAAGGTGCAAGGATCTCAGGGTCTCGAGGTCGATGAAAGAGAAAGGCTGGATGGCGCTGATGGTGTTACGGGACAAGGTGAGATCCACCAAACCTGTCATGTTGGCAAAGTCCTGTGTGGTGATCTTGAGGATGAAGTTGCCGCCAAGCCGGAGCTCCACGGTTCGCCGGTCAATGTCCGATGGGACAAAGAGCAGGCCTTTGGAGGGGCACAGAGTGCCCAGAGACTCTGAGAGGTTCTGGCAGACACAATATTTGGGACATGCATGGACCATCATAACTGCGGTTCCCAGAAGTAGGAGACTGATGACCACTTTGTCCATGTTAGTTCATACAAAGGGACCTGGAAAAATACAAATGAGAAATGATCAATGTCATTTTTTTTTTTTTTTTTACTATTTTACATACTTTGCTCTCAATATCTGGTTGCACATTGACATCATAAAACAGCTAACTTTAATATTACTTTACAGGAAGATAATCCTCACATCCTAAGAAATTGTGAGTTACTCCTCCCATTTTTCCAGAAAGAAAATTTTCAACCACAGTTGGTTGAGGCCCCCATACTATAGGTCAATTCTACCATTGGCGTTAGACCATACAGGCAAAACTGCCCAGTGGTCTGATTACCATCCCTTTAGGATGTTCCACCTACATTTCCTATTTATGACATTCACATGCTTCTATTTTGGAATGCAAAGGTGTGGGAAATCTTGTGAGGTTTGTCTGAATCAAACCCTGGATTAAGAGGTGCTAGGAAGCGAATGAGGATTTTTTAATGACGCAGATGCCTATAAGCTGTCATTAATATATACTGACATAGACAAACTTCTCTGCATACCATGGATACACCAACTGGTAGGACATTACATGCAGTAAGTAATGGATGAGTCGTTAATTGGAATGCTAGACATTCATGCCAGACACTATAAATCTAAAAGAGGTGCAGGATTAGTTAGCTACTCATCTATTGTCCATATACACTCCCCGGCCACTTTATTAGGTACACCTGTTCAATTGCTTGTTAACACAAATAGCTCATCAGCCAATCACATGGCCGCAACTCAATGCATTTAGGCATGTAGACGTGGTCAAGACAACTTGCTGAAGTTCAAACCGAGCATCAGAATGGGGAAGAAAGGGGATTTAAGTGACTTTGAACGTGGCATGGTTGTTGGTGCCAGATGGGCTGGTCTGATTATTTGAGAAACTGCTGATCTACTGGGATTTTCATGCACAACCATCTTTAGGGTTTACAGAGAATGGTTCGAAAAAGAGAAAATATCCAGTGAGCGGCAGTTGTGTGGATGAAAATGCCTTGTTGATGTCAGAGGTCAGAGGAGAATGGGCAGACTGGTTCGAGATGATAGAAAGCCAACAGTAACTCAAATAACCACTCGTTACAACCAAGGTATGCAGAATACCATCTCTGAACGCACAACACGTCGAACCTTGAAGCAGATGGGCTACAGCAGCAGA
>OOFE01021384.1:19906-29982 GCA_900323365.1 Monocentris japonica | reverse complement strand
TCGGACATTTGACCCCTGCTGGAGTTTCACCTCCCCCGCCCTGCCCTTTCTTATCCAATCAAAACAGGGGTGAGTCAACAATACTGAGCGGGGGACAAGCGCTAGCACGGCCTCTGCAAAACACCAGGGCTGCACCACCTGGGATTGTTCACCTCGGGCTAAAGGAAGGATCTGACCCCACATCAAATTCACAGCTCCCAGCCATTCCCCTTACCATGACGTAGTGACGCTGCATCTCTGTCTTTTCGTTGGCCAGTTTATCGTACTCCACTTTGAGACTTCAAGAAGAGAGAGAGGAACGTAATAAGTCAGTAATGCAGAACTAGTTATTGATAGATGTTAGATACTAAAATAAACAATGTCCTGATTGGACTCAGTTTCTAGTCACTATTTCACAGTTACAACTAGAGGATTTACAATGTGTGCCACAACAACACACCTTAGCAGAGCAGGTTGCACCAATGCAGATCTGATGCATGAAGCTACTACATGGAACAAAACATGCAGCTTCCTCTTCCTTTTCTTTTTCAGGAAGTCAGCGCTATTTCGTGATTACCTGTGGTATTGGGCCTGCAGGAACTGAAATTCGTCTTTGATCCTGTCGCACGACTCTGCCACGGTGAACTTGAAACCAGGCTGCCCTGGCTGGTGGGGTGCCTGAAAACACAAGGTTGGAAAATTATCAACCACAGGTGTAAATAACGCGGTCGCAGCCTCTAGTCTCGTCTCTTGTCCCCGCCGCTTTCCGTGTAAACTGATTTGTTTTTCTGGTGGTTTGTCGGTTTCCCCGGAGCTCTGCCTTGCAGTTATCGCTCAACGGCATGTGCGATGACAGAGGCGGGTCACTGCATCCGTCCTCAAAGTACCCGGTAGGGAGAGGATGATGATTATGATGAAGACGGCGGGGTGGGGGTCACATCCTGCTGTGGGATTTCAGTGCGTGCTGCGTAAAAAGGACAACTGACCCCCCAGCACCGCAAGTATGCAACTGCACTGCCCTGAGAAATGTAGTCAATTATAGCAGTAGGAGGTGATCTGCTCTCACAAATTCTACCAAAACGCTGTGATCCTGTTGCCAGTAGACGGTTCTCCCAGTTTCTCTCCTAGTTTCTCTCCTAGCAGAGAGGCGCGCTCAGCAGCACCGACGCAGACCATAAATAGTAAGGTGCGGATCAGCAGCTCGCGCTGACGAGCTAATTAGGCTACTTTGAAGGGCGGCGCGGTTGCATCAATTTACAAATGGTGACAAAGAGAGCTACTTACCGGATGCCGGCCTTGTGGATACATGTCGAGTCCTTCTCACAAGGGAATTCGGCGTCTTTTCTTTTCCCAGTAATCCCTGTGAAGGTGCGGTAAATCACCGCCACCCCCCCTCCTGTACACGCAGGATGGCGGCGGACAAAGCCCCGTCCTCGGCTGTAAGGCGCACACACACTCCGACCCCGATCACTGGATAGAGCACCTCGTCCGCCTATCCTTTGTACCTAAACAAACAAAAAAAACGAGGCACAACTGATGAGCCGAATTACTCACGTAAGACACGACTAACACCTTAGTTGAGATCCGACAGGAATTAAAGCTTTATGAACTTAATCAGGTTGGCTGATTTAGCCTCGACCGGCAGTTCCCTAGAAACGATCAGACATTTTATTCTGCAATCTTTCGAATATTTATTGCTTTCTGTCAGAAAAGTGTCGTCTCAATTTGCACCACAGTGAACCAGACGGAGCGCCTGTCGAGGGCAACATGGTATCAAATGTGGTCGATCCACTGTAGGAAATGGATTCCAAAGTTGATACGCGACAATGTGATGCTTTGTTTTTTCGTGTAAATCTAATGCGTAGTCTTCCTCAAAGAAATACAACAGACACAAGGGTTGTTTCGGGGGTCCGGAAGATCAGAAAAACACGGCGCTGCTGCCATAAAGCCACACCACCACCACCACCCGTCTTGTTAGCGGCTCTCTTCATGTCGCCCTTTTTACCTTTGTCTCGGCCGATTCCTCCCCTCTCTTCTAATATTTAGTATCCACAAAGACGGCTCAATATCCTCGACTTGTAACCTTCATCGGGCAATGGTGTGGAAAACCGCCAGTTGCTGTTTTTAGTGGACTTCTTGTTGTCCCTTGCCAGCCCGCTGAAGCCCTGGTGATCCTGAGGCGGAGAACGTCTCTCCGTCCGGTCGGACGTCGGAAACCCCCAGATTGGGACGAGTTGTTGACCGCACACAACTTCAAAGAAAGCCTTTATTAGATCCGTTAATGGTACACAAATCTCCCGGTAAGTCCAAAGATTAATTTTCTCGACGAAAGAAAATGATTTTTGGCAATGTCGGTCGTTGTGAAATACACCGATCGTCTGCTTCGGGTTTAGCCAGTTTCTCCGCCGCTCGATGTACCACACACAGACTGTGCACCGACACGAGGACCAGACTGCTGAGCGAGGGCCCGCACAGACCAATTGGGTTCTCTGAGGCAGTTTAGCAGCATTAGCCAATCACAGTGCGATGTCCCCACGTGGGGTTTGTAAAACTCCGATGTTGTGATTGGGCAGTGATATGTGACCTCACATGTTCGCCATTTTGGATCTAAACTGACATTCAACAATGCATTCAACAACTTGTTCAAAACAAAGGTAATAATTCACATTTCCGTACGTTGCAATCGGTGGTTCAGCATTTCATATTGAGTATAGGGTGTGTGTTGTATCATAAGCAGATCTATATAAGACCAGTTTCAACTGTAGTGACCTACTGTGAACAAGAATAACAGGCCTACTGTAACACAGCACTTATAATCTAACCCGCCTTACTTCCATCGTGGTAAAAGCATTAGGTTGTAGGCTGGGATACACTGTGGCCCACGATGTATGCTTGCTTGTAGGAACAGCCATGAGCCAAGGCTAGCCTACTGAATTTGACCTTGGTCGATGGTTTAAGTTTTGAAACAGGGAGGTCACCCTAAGGGCATTGCTCTCGTTTTAGGAGAGCCACGTTTAGCTAACGATGGAAAATAAATGAAGTAAACACAGTGCTGTTACTATGAGAACAACAGTAGGGGCTCGTTGAGTATCATGCAACAACAGAAGTGCACAGAAAATAGGAATACCACTTAATCTATAGTCGAAAGACTTTTGAGTGATTTGAATTGATCGACCTATTTCTAACGAGACCTCAAGCATCTACAAGCTTTCCTATCAGCAGCAGCAGCAGCGGGTAGGCTACAACACGTCTGCGCCTGAGGATATCAGCCTATCACGTGTTGCTCGCTAGGCCCAGCCCCACGTGGGGCCTCTTCCCCTTCGCTGCTTTTTATCCAATCGTGTCGCAGCTGTGTTGCTCTCGGCCTTACGATTGGTCCAAAGCTGGAAAAGCTGTCAGTCAGGATCCCAAGTTGTCAATTAAACCCACGTTGGGTACGGCGCTGACAAATGCCTGTGCTACTCTCCCTCCCGCCTGCGAATAGTGCCTGGAATGGCTGCTTAATTAGCTTCGAATGGCTTTTCCTTCCAGCTCAAACAGTCTGTCACTACCATGTGGTAAAAAGAGCCTTGCGTAAAACAAAAGCAGGAAAAAAAGCCAGTAGGGGCTAAATATCAGTTTGATATCCCCCTCCTCGACGAATACATTTGCTGCAAAACAAAGCTTTTACCTCGCTCAAACATTGGCTCGTTGCAGTCATCTGTTTCTGCCCTCATTTTCTTTTAAAATTGTATTTATTTATTTGTTTGTTAGTGTGTCCATTTAGTCGCCCCCATTTATATTTAAGACCATGGCACTTTGTATTTCCTTCTTGTTAAAAACGACTGGCCTAGTAGCCTGGGTTTGGGTAGCTGGCTCATCAGTTTAATAGTTTATTCCATTTCATAGTTGTTGAAAATGGCCACTAGTGTTTGATATTTTTTAATTACCACAAGAAACGAATCAGAATTCTAGAAAGTAAATTTAATTCAAAATTATTTACTTATTTATTATTTATTTAAGTAAAAACCCGTCCACTACCTATGTGAAAATAAATACGCTGCATTTAATTTGGAGGACAACAGGGAAATTCAGGAGAAACTCCACTGAAACCAGGGTATTTTCACATAATACACAACTGTAAGGACAGTTTTCTTTCATTGAAACCTCAGTAGAGTCCAATGCCATCTCTCACTGAACCATTTTGTGTTATGGGCATGTTTTCTGAATTTATACTTACACCATGCATGTGAAATTAAACCCATTGTAAATAATGTTAAAAATCAATAACTGCAACCTAAATATGACGTCTGTGTAACATGATACGAAATATTGAACAAATATCTGCCAGTAACACAATTAAGCCCAAATGGATGGGATCAGATATTGGAAAACAAGAATGTTATTATTTGTGAGTGTTATTTTGCAGTGCTCCTATCACAGATCCAGCTGGCTGGCTGTGCAATGATTAAATAGTTCTTACAGTTCCGTACTTTTGTGTAGTTTCAGTTCCCTCCTGAAAGACACATCTTCATTTTTTTTCATTTTTTATGAAAGAGACACATTGACATGTGTTTGTTAGATTATTCTACCTCAGTTTATTACATTAATTTGTTGAATTTTTAACTTTTATATGAATTTTATACTGTCACACACAACATTTATACAATATTTATAGTATTAATAGAATAAAAAACAAAGATTTTATTTTATGTTATTTTGTAGCATAACAATGTGTACAAAGTCAATGGGTGTAGCAAATTTTGCACATGACCAGCTAGCATGCTGCAAAACAGTAGCTGTTGCTTAGCAACAAATGGCTTGGATAAAAGTCCTATAGATGTGATAAAACTGGCTGGGATAAAAGTCCATGCAGTGGGGTGTATTTAATCAATAAGCTACACACTCACTGGTGAGCCATTGGAGGACTTGCAAAAAGGCTCTTCACACAAAAGTTCTCCTAATGACAAAATATAAGTCCAAGTTGTAATGTAGCCCCAATCCACAATGTGTTTGGTCATGTAAAATCTTCACATAGATTCTTTAAGGGTTTGAATATTAACAGAGTATGGATATGAACAACACAATATGAACTTTTTGCACCTTTCAAAGCCCTTCCTTATGAAACACAGCCTGTAGGAGATTGCTTGATTTTAATCCTTTTAGATGTTAGTGCAATGTTTTTGACATCGTAGATCATGCAATTTTAATTGACCCTCTTTAGCACTGGGTGGTCATCTCAGTCTCAGCACTGAGCTGTCTCAGATCCTGTCTTTCCAATAGGGCATTCTCTCATGATAAGCAATTCATTGTCTTCCTCAGCAGGCATCACATGTGGGATCCCACAAGGCTCAATTCTTGGTCCCATACTGTTCTCCCTCTACATACTCCCACTCAGCAACATTATTCATCAACATGTCTCATTCCATTGCCGTGCAGATAAAGCTCAGTTATGCCTTCCATTAAAACCTTGTGACCTTAACGGCATAATAATAAGACTTGCCTCGCAGATGACAAGCACTAGATGCCTCAGAACCTTTTACATCTCAATGAAAGCAAACCTGAAATAGTCGTATTTGGTCCTCCTAACTGCAGAAATGATGTTCTTATTGATTTCATAGTTGGTCCTCCAACTCAATGCCTGTGGCCAGAAACACATCAAAGGTCACGTCATTTTTCTCCTGTAGAGATTTAGGTCATCCATGCTTTTTATCTTGTCTTACTTAAAGCTGGTTCATGGGTCATGTGGAAATGGACGCCACTGAAGCACTCACAGGCTCACAGTCATTATGAAAAGTGAAGGAAGCATGAATGCCACGGACAGCATATCTGTGGCATCTCTTACTTTTTAAATGAGGCCCCAGAACACCACAGCCAAAATGTTGAGTTATATAAACAAGGATGTACAAAAGTGAATTATATAATCCAAGCTGGTGCTTTGCAGTTCTCCAGTATGTACCTTTCAATAATGTCAAGGAAAATACTTCGCTGAAACCATTTCCTCTCTATCGTTCTATTGCTTCACCTTTAACCGTGACCTCACCCTTATAAATAGTGCAAATCCTGGCCTTAAGCGTTACAAACTGGAGCAAAAAAAAGAAAAGACAAGTGCACTGAGGTGCTGTGAGTCGTTGTGTCGCCTCTGTTGCATGGATATGGTTTTGCTTCAGTGTGGCATGGTGGCTCAGTGATTAACAGCCGTCTCACAGGCACTATCTGTGTGGAGTTTGCATGTTCTCCCCATGTTTCTATGGGTTTCCTCCTTGTGCTCCGGTTTTCTCCCACAATCCAAACACATGCAAGTCAAGCGGATTGGAGACACTATATTGCTCTTAGGTATGAATGTTGGTGTCCATCTGTGTTGGCCCTGCGATGGGCTAGCGACCTGTCCAGGGTGAAGTGGCAATACTAAAAACTTGTTCCACCACCTCAGGCAAAAGCAAGCTGTCAAGTATGAGGAGTCCACCAGACTAATACATATTGTACTGTCACTTTTCACCAATATCACCCAGCACCACTCAAAGCTACTTTCTTCCTCCTCTATGTTATACTTTAAAATTACATCAACATATTTTTTGGACAGGTCGTTTGATCTTTACATATGTTGTTCACTTCTACATTGTGTGCAATTATACATTTGGTAACACACCTTTGCTGTTATTATACCTCAAAATATCCAGAGATATAGGTGTTTTGGTATTTAGCCATTTAATCTCATATGTTGTAGCTCAGGCATGCTTGTGGGGTGACCATTTCTCATTGTCCACCAAATATGTAACTTTGGACTGGCCCATGTGAGCTAGCTGATAGTGCTATGAAACTGGGCCAAAAGGCTATCAGCCAGTTTGGTCTTTTAAGAGATGGAAGCAATGAAAACCAACCCTACTTGAACCTTTGTTCAGTCAAACCCAATGTGCAATCAACAGTCTCTTGTCCACGGTCATATTGGAGGTGCAACTTGAGGTATGGCCTTTTGTGGTGCTCACACCCATCATCTAAAATAAAAAATGCTTAGTTAGGTTTTGTATTAAAAGCATTCAAAATGCACGCCCCTGTCTTTGTCATTTTAGTGTGAAAGGGGTAATCTATGTAATGACAATCTCTGATATCGAAGAGGGCAGTATCTTTGCATTTGAGACTACACACCCCTTAGCAACTGGACAGCCCTTGACGTCCAATGGCAAGCGACAAATGAAATGGCATAGAACCAGCAAATTGTTACCAGTTGTAACCCCTTACAATTTTTACACCATCCAAAACCAACTGCTAGCATCCGCGCTTCATCCTATGGGATCGCTATTCGTCGTGTCTGCACCCAAGCACAGCAGTATTGTTGATTTATGTAGAATTGCGGGTCAGTGGTGGTGATATTTGTCAGTTTGCTCTGTGTTGAGGTTCCTGGGATTGGTATGTGTAGGTCCAGTGTAAGGATGCGGGTTATCTGGGAACTGGCAAACACAGTGGCAGAGTCTCCAAAGGCCTGAGACTCAGATTCAAGAACCACATACAAACAGACATTATCATACGGTTTCATCTCACACTGTGGATCATGGATGTGTCACATACTCACACAAACATGCATGCACACACACACAGGCAGGCAGGCCCACTTTTCATCCCACTCAATAGAGAGTGGCCTAGATTAGGCAGCAACAAAGGAGTGGGCTTCACCTCTGGGACAAGGGGAGGGGGGCTTCCACCCTTGTAGACCTCTGCACTGTTTATTTGCACTGGAACCCCAGACGCTGTGAAACTCCCACTCTGAGGCACTACACAAACATTGGGGCTATTTGCAGAGGTGGTTTTAATTCTTTACCGAGCAATGATTGGTTCTTTTCACTCCCATCTCTGGGCTTGGCCATTGGATTCCTGCAGCCCCCTGTACCTCCCCCACGCCAACTCACACCAGCCCCAAAATAAATATAACAGATGTATATTTTCAATGGTTTTAGTGGCCACTAAAGACTCAAATCCCATTTGTTCTGCTTGCGGTATCACGTTCTCTGCTCAAACAAATCCTTGGTACCAAAACCACAGCTTTCATAGCCAGCCAACACTGATTCCAGCTTTTGCAGTACACAAGCATCTTGATACTTCCTGAGACGAGAAAGCATTTTCACCCCCTTTTGGAGGTCTGCAGTGTGAAAACAAGGAGGGGCTGTGTAAAGTCATAAAGCTGGTCTCAAGACATTTGGCAGTATGTGAGAGGGTTATAGATAAAGAAGGGTGGGATACCGCGTCAAAAGGCTAGCATAGATTAGTCTCACCTTTGTCAAGTTGTTTAATTATCAGTGTCAATGCGTTGGTTCATCCATCCAGCCTTCCTCTGTTTCAGCCACCCCACTCAGCTAGGACATTCCCCCAGAGGAGTGGAAAATAGGGCCCATTTCCACAGTGGTCTGGTTTGTGGGATGGCCGTGGCTGATCCCGCTGTCTCGGGATTATTGACATGCTTTCATAGGCGAGTAAAGGCCATGAAAGGAGACACATTCCTGGCCACAATGGACCCAGTGTGTGGCGCGGGGGCTGCAGACCTGAATAGGGCTCCTGAGTGTATCAACGTGACTCGTCAGCCTGCAATCAATGCAAACAAGATGAAAGAGCCTTATCAGAAGAGACAAATACAGACATGAGCGGTGTCGCTGGACAAAATAAAAGATGGAGGCTTTTTTGGCTGAAGCCCAAGTGCATGCATTTGTTTGCCCTTTTGTTCATTTGCTGGTGTGTATGTTTGTGTGTGTACATGCACACACGTGCATGTGTGGAGAGAAAGACCGAGGAAATAGACAACTGCCGGTCTGCAGTTTGTCTGACATCACCATCCATTTCATCATATGTCCAGACAGTAGCATTGTCAAAGCTAGTGGGCTGCCACACAGATTGTACATGCACAAAGTAGATTGTGCTCCTTTGTGTCTTTCATGACATACCAATACAGTTTTTGGAGAATAAAAACATTCTCCAAAATGTGTTTTTTTATTTGTTAATACAGATGGTTGAGTTACACGTGAACAAATTTCAAATCCAGATCAGATCTTGAAGGATGTGTTGTTCTTGAATCCTTCAATCCTATCTGGTGTCAGTGGATTTGCTCTAATCCCTGCATGAAAGTGGGCCCCATCCTCTCCAGAGAAACCTGTGGCATGTACGCTTTTTGAAAACACAACTGTCTATCAGAACAATTTGTTAAGGTACTGAAGGTAAACAGGGTGAAGAAAGGAGAGGCTCCTAAAAGAACCTTGACAAATTTTATTTTAGTCCTTGTCATTAAAGGAAAAATCCACCCGAAAACACTTTCACTGTGTTGGCCATGTACCTTGTATTTCTGGGTCCATTTTGGTTGTTTGGAAGTGTATTTTTCATATTCCCGTGATCAACTGTAAATAGGAGCTTCCAACTGGGAAAAAACATTCACGTCACGTCCTAGTGGTAATTAGGAATAGGAAATATGGGAACCTTTTGAAGGCTCCAATATCTCCCACCTGACAGTACAAATAGCCCCAGTGTGTCAATCATGGTTGCCGCGATCCACACACAAATGTGCCCCCCCCCCCTTTCGACATTGACATCCGGTAGGCGGCAGTGTTGTTCAATCAGCCAGTGAGCAAGTCATACCGGCGATACTTGGATACAGCGAGGAACTCAAAGTTGCAACGCAAACTTTTACGGATTTCCACTCTATGCTGCTGAAATGGAAGCGGACAGAAGTCAACAAGCTGGATGGGTTTGTGCTATGCAATATCAGTAAGAGCGATACCTACGTTAAAGGATGATTCCGGTATTGTTACATATTTTGGGGTCTAAAGAAGTCTCGCTCAAAGAGAAGTCTAGCTCTGAAATCTCACAAGACTTCTCCTTGAGTTGGTAGTCTTCTTGAGTGAGACTTCTGTTTCTGGTTAAACAAAGGTCTATCTCTGTAGGGATCCTTTCTGTAATGTTGTCAGACACTTCCAAGAACAATCTGAGCCTGTCAGTGGCAAAAACAAGCACTTTTAGTGGACGTACTTTGATCGGGCGCAGTTGCCCCAAAGGATTATGTTGCAGCCATTGCAGCCTGTTTCGCGGCTGCCGGCTGAGGCGATCTACTGGACCAAAACTTTTTGTACCTATTAGTCATT
>OOFE01021384.1:0-14366 GCA_900323365.1 Monocentris japonica | reverse complement strand
GGGTGAAAATGTGGAAAGGTGGGCAATAGAAAGGCACGGTGCATATAATAAACATCTTGCAATGTACAGTTCCACAACACAAATTTTAATGGCATGACACTAACAGTGTAACATCAGCACCCAATAAAAGCTGAAGCAGTTTTCATAACGCAGCTGTAATGAACCTTTTGTTCATGTGCTATGTGTCATTTCTGTTAAGTGATACCTCCTCAACACTCACATGTTGCATAGAAAGCATCTATCAACTATATAATGTCTAATAACTAGCAGTGAAAAAACATTTGAAAAGAATTCACATATTTTTCAACAGCTTTAAAGGAAAATACTGATGTTTTTCTGCATTTCATTCATCGGCCATTTCCCATTACACATGGGCCTGTTTTTTTTTTGGAATAGTGTACAATGGCTAAACTATATTACACAAGCAAATTCTGTTTCTATATCATTTAAACCCACCCGCACCTCACTCATGAGTAGTGACACAGATTCAGTAGTCTACAATGTACTAGCTAGCAAGCGTACACACACACACAAAACCTTGTCCTTTCATTGCTTCATCTGACAAGTCTATCTAACTTAGTGGCAATGATTGGCTGACTATGCCAGACATGTTAGTCTGAGGTTGGGACAGTTTAGCACTCAGGGGCAGGCCGCACACCCCAGCAACCCCCTCTGCCCGGGCCCAATTATACAGCTGAATTGCTATCATTGGAGTTCATTTGATATTATTTGGTGCAAGGTCCCTTTAATTGACATGTTTTGAAACATCATTTCCTGTTCCAGTCAGGGTTTGTGTAATTTGCACACAGTAACGCTACTTTGACAATTGTCAAATCAGCTCCGCTTATTCAGGAAATCACTATCAGTTATCATGGCTATATGATGGCTTCAAATTCACAAGAATTTCTCTGAGGTAGGTCTTTTGATGAACTTTCACCCTGAATAGGATGAATGTAGGTGAGCAAAGGTTGATTATTTTTCTCAGTAGTAGTGGAGTATCAGCAACCTGTAAGAAGTGGCAGCAGCACTAGTGATCATTTGGGGCGCACCTTTTCTGTGTCTCCCAATACCCTTTTTTAAATGTATTGTTTATGTTGGATATATTCAGCCAGAATATAGAAATTGAAAATTGTGTATCATGGGAGAGGATGGGAAGTACCATCATAACCCTTCAACCCCTCTCAGCAAAGGAATGGAGGAAAAAAGTCAGAAAAATGGGTGGCCACATGGAAAATGTATCTAAATTGAAACAGTTTTGTTTCCAATAAACCATTATAGAGATACAGATACAAGTATCTAATGGAACAGAAATGACATAAAAAATCATCTTAAAACACGGAAGAAAATATCTCAGGTGTTTTGAAATTTCATGATCTTGTACCGATGAAGAGGCAGCACTTTGCATGGCGTGATCATGATACTGTCATTGGCAGAAAGCCATTAGTACCTTTCAACATTCCCCCAGAGATCCACCCTCCATGTTTGATTGTGTTTCACTGCCCTACAAAATGCCACCTCAGTGTAATGAGTTGTTAATAATTTGTCACTACCCTGCATCTTTCAACAAAATACCCTTTGTTCTGCTTTGCTATCCACATCACTGCACTCTCCCAGGACTGGCTTTTAGGGACATGTACATCAGGGAGGGAGGGCTGCACATGGCTTGGAAAAGAAATGAGCAAGCGCACATCTCTCTTATTTACATTATTCATGCTGAAAAATGCATTTAGCTCGTGCCTTTTTAAGGCTGGTATTATGTTAATAAGGGGGAGAAATCATGCCACTTCACACAAGGAAGAATGGACTTGTGCCTTCAAACATTAAAAGACTACTGTTAATGCACCCTGCTATCTTTTGTACCCAGTATGCATTTGGTTTGATGGTAATGGTCCATCTAGGTTGATCTGTTGTATTCTGTTCGAAGCCTTCCACAGAGCACCAAGGCATCCATGCCACGCTCTTCTCAGTAATATCAGCAATACTAGTGAAGGAACAGGATCATAAGCTATGCTTATTGGCTTAATATACAAAAATGGAGCAACGTCTTTCAGCCGTTCACGCAAAAGGAATAGGAATTGTTAAAATGAATTTTCCAGATCCTGGGTCAAAATCCTTTGGTACATGATATACTACTTAAAGACTAGAAAGTGCAATCTACCACTGGAGACAGGTAATTGAAAATGTGTTTTCTTGGTATGGCAAAGATGATGTCCATATCTGTCACTGATTCTTAGAAGCTAGGCAGCTAGCTAGAATCGTTTTGCATGAAAAGATGGCAAAGGTCCCCCCTGTAATCACATCCTAAGATACTGTATGTCTCTGAGAGAGTTGCACCAATACACATTTCATTAGCCAACAGAGGAATGTTATCTGCATCACAGTGTACAATTTCAGCATGCATGCCATGTCTTTCTGTGTGTAGATGATAAACTCTACCATAGTATATCATGGTACATGGCAGGAAACATGTACACACAAAACTTTGCTTCTAATATACTAAGGATAAAAAATATGCAGCAAGGTCAGTTGCACAGGAAAGTTGTCTGTTTTAACTCTATACTAGCTGAATTCTGAAGCTCTGATCACTTCTGTCTCGTCTTTCATTCCTCAAAAAATACCAGACCCTTTGAAAAGGAACCACTCTTGCTGACAATATAAAAATATATTTATGTATTCCACAAAGTCAAAAACGTTGATGTTTTGGCCCACAAAGGGCTTACATCAGAATGTAAAATGAAGTTGGATGTGGATTTTTATTACTTTGGCATTGAGCAATTCAGCCTTAAGTGCAGGGCAGCGCAGTGCAGATCTATTGAATATTGATCTATTGGATATATTTTCCCTAGGACATGAATGAGTTCAAAGAAGGATTACAACATTCCTGTTGTCTTAAATAAATTAAATAAAATTAAATAAATATATTTTCATATTGTGAGTAAGAGTGGTGCCTCACTTTGCTTTTAGTAGCACCTTGACTCCGGTGTGAGCACTGTCTTCAGTCTGAGTAGAGCCCTTTCTCAATTTGCGTTCTTGTGCGTTCTCATGTCCTCCATGGTGCACTGGGATAAATATCGCAGAAGTTAACTTGCCATGCATGAGACTTGACCGACAACAATGAATGGAAAGCCCCAAGATTCATTGCAAGAATGTCCTGATGGTAAGAGAAAACTGGGAGTTCAGAGATGAGCTCAGTGTCCAAAATGACATCCTGTTTAAAGGACAAAGGGTGGTCATCCCTACGTCAATACGCCCAGAGGTGTTGGCCCGTAATCCGTCAAGCAACAATGGAGGTGAAGCCTGTTACAGGCAAGCATGAGAGACCCTTTACTGGCCCAGTATGCAGACCGACATCAAGGACTACGTCAGTAGGTGAACCACATGCAACGAGTACACCATTCAGCAGCAAAAGGAAACTTTCCAACGAGCTCCCCACACGTCCCTGGCAGATAGTGAGTATTGACCTTTTTCAACACAATGGCAAGGACTTCCTTCTGCTAGTAGACCATTATTCAGATTTCTGGGAGATTGATCTCCTAGACCATGGTATAGTATTGTCTTCTGCAATACACTGATGTTGGAGCACCGCATTTGGAGTCCTGCTCATTATTACTTATTATGCACCTGAGACACTAAGGTTCAGTCCTGGCTGCTCCCCCTCGGTAACATTATCTATATATATTGTGTTCACTTTCACTGCTATACAGATGATGTACCACTTTACCTTGCAATGAAATAACACAGCTAACTTGATCTAACCTTGAATCCTCTATGATAGACAACAAACGATAGATTACAAATTTTCTACTCTTCTACTTAAATAGCACAAAGATGAATGGCGAATCCAAATCAAAACAAAGGCTTACTTCTTTCGTACAGTCTCTCATTAAAAATCCAAGATCATAATAATTTGCCTCATGTTCATATTCATCAAGTCCTTTGTGGAATTGTAGGCTATTTGATTCTCCTGATATTGGAAACAAATGATATGGAATAGTGTATGTGCCATTCGTTGTTCTATAGTACATTCTATCATATCTTAAATCCCAAATAAAAATCCAGAGGAAATACAACTGAACACAAAAGACCTAGATCTATATCTTATGATGTTTGATATGTTTTGAAATCTGAAATAAAATCTCCCAATAAGGAATGAAACAGAAGGATTTATACTTTACTGGTGCGTCTATGAATTGTTTTTCACAAGACATGAGAAATGACAAATTGCTAGGATTCCCCTCTTCTGTTCCTTTTAGATTTAGTTCATTATTTGAACTCTCAAAAGCCAGAAAATGTAACAGTTACACCTAAGCTTTCATAACTACAAATGCCTAATTACCACAATTATTGAAGCCCCAGCATTTGTGGCAATACTGAAATCAGTGTCATTGTGGTTCATGATATTTGTAATGACACAGAATAACTGCTTTGGCATTGTTGATACACAATGAAAGGCTTGGGTGAAAAAGTGTGTAATGATCATGGAATGTTTCTGGTCCTTCATAATGTGTGACATTTTGAAGTAAGTTTCAATATTAGTGAATACAGTGTTTTATAAATCAGTGATATGCTTCTGCATGCATGCACAGCTTGTCTTGAATCAGTGCAACATTTTATTTGTCTAGCCCCTCGTGTTTTGAACAAGACGTGTCTTTAAGTGCTATGATGGCAATTATCACAGCAGCATGCCAAAGTGGGGATGAATATCCGTGTACATTGGCTCACTAATGAAGCAAAGACAATCAAGAAGGTTATATGTCATAATTATATTCCTCTCTGCATCTTGCGACCCATCACGATTTCACCAAAAGGTTATATCCTGCAGGAACAAAAGCATTACATTTATATCACTGATGCTTATATTTCAATGAACTTTTTTGGCCTTAGTTCTAATCATCCACTGAACAAGCATGTTCAACCTGATAAATAATGGCTCCCAGCCTTGAGATACATGACTGTATAGCCTACACAGATCTTCAGTTGACATATGTTCCCCTACACTGTATTCAGTTGGAGCTCAATGAATATGCTAAAGAGGGCATTCAGTTCAATCAGGAGCACAGAGCTGTCAAGTGGAGAAGGTTGTCGCCAGAGGGGCCTCGCCAAGATTACAATTAAGCCGTCACAGCCAGAGTCAAGGACACCCTCTTCAAGCCTTTCTCTCATTAATTGGGATTTGGGGAGTACCTGGGTCTCCTTAGTACTGAGGTTCAAGTGGTTGTCAGTGAATGACAGAGTAACTCCTTGAGCCGTTCCATCTTCCAGGCCTGAGAAGATGAGTTTGTTACGAAACGTGATCAACAGCCCCTCAGGGGTCACAATGTAGAGCTTTAGCACAAAACACCTAGAGGAAAATGTAACATGGTACATGCACGTTGCTGCATCACTCACAACATATTTTAGAACCTGACTGAAGAGCCTCTCAAACAACAGACAGTTCCCTCTTTCAGAGAGTACACCTACAGAGCACCACTTCGATCAAGCTTTGGCTCCTTCAGAGTGGCATTGGCAACTGAGGTCTTCAGAATCAGCGGGCAATCCACTTTTTCAAGAGTTAATAAATGGTAGATTGAAAGTTTTGCCTTAAAATTCATTTCCATGATGTATATATCTATAAATACAAACGCTTGATAAAAGTGTCTCTTAAAGATCATCATAAAAGTGACTGTGTTTATATAGTGATATATATACAAAAGGTCACATTGATTTAAGATAAAACATTGCTTAAGTGAGGTGACAATTAGAGGGTGACATTTTGACCTTATTGCCTGCTGGCTTTAAGCACTCCAAGATAGCTGTTAGAATGGTCTGGGTCAGAGGAATGGAAACTATTAAACCTGTACTAAACCACATCATCTGCCTTAAAGTCATTTAGATTCCAAAGGATTGTAATTAATGAGATTAAATAGCTGTGATGTAGCAGTGAGGAGCCAGCTAAAGGAGCATGAGATACTGTAAGTGGCTAGAACTAGAGAAATTGCAAAGTCTTCGTAGCGGGACTGTTTGTTTTTGCCTCAGTGATCCCTTGACTTCCACATGCAAGTGGTTTATTACCCCAATCAGGGAATCTGGGATGAATCACATGGATTTTGAAGGAGTCACATTAAATAATAATGATTACTGGGGATCTATACAGAGATACTCCATAAAACGTCTTCTGTAAGAATTAATTGAAGGTGTACTAGTTGTCAAAATGTTTTACATTTGTCAAGTGCACCTATTTAAAAGTTCTATTATATCAGGGTATGTTTATAAATTGGAGGAGGGTGGGGGTGAAAGGAGAGAAGGTATTAGTGTACTGCCATATGTTAAAACAGATTCCAATGTGGTTCATCTCAAGATCATTTCTGAGAATCTGATACTCTTCATGGAAACACAGCTCAGCTCGATGACATGTAAATTGAGACCCACTATTTTGGGGTGCCACTGTGATTGATTTCATCAAGAGGAGGTAATTGGGTCCCCAGGGCAAGCACAATCCAGCAAGGACACACGTTTATGTTGGCAAAGTCACGATGAGAATTGAGTGTAGTCTGTTATTTTAGGGCAAATGAATCACAGTTTCTGCCCTTTACTTCAACTTTAACAATGATAATAGTAACCCTATTACAGTTGTGTTCATGGCTATGAGCTGCAAGAAAAAAAAATGTTCCTCCCACTCTCGGTAGAAAAGCTTTTTTCTAGTATGCCCTCATATGAACCCTATAGCAAAGTACAGAAGAGAGGCAGCGCAAGCAAAATATGCCTGTGCCGATCCATCACTCTTCTACCTATAGTGCAAAAAAACAAAGGCTATCTGTCTCTGTAGGCGCCACTGTGATGCATCTCTAAATGTTAATTTCACAACCTTGCCTGAAAAAAATACTCTCTCCCCCTTGTGCTTCTCCCTTCCTCTACTTGCTCTTGCCACACAGAGTTACAACCAAAATCCCTTCTAGGCACAAATAGACTTCACACAAGCCCTCCCATGCTTGGCGACTGACACAGGGGGCCTGGTTAAAAAATACACTCACGATGGATCACTTAAGAACTGCATCTCCTGTCAGCCAGCGCTCCGAGGAACAGGAGTAAGAGCGAAATGACGTGAGGAGAGGATGAGTGAAAACAGCAACACTAAAAAAGCAAAGTTAGCAAATAGACAACAGTTGGGTTTCAGCTTGCATATCCTTACAATGGTCAAAAGACAAAGACGGTGCCTCAGAAACACTCCCCATTCAATATATATTGACGTGTGTAGGACTCATTACGAGATGCATGTTCTACCAATTCCTGATTGATGACTCATTGATTGCAGTGCTGCCCTGTTCCCTATTTAACCTCGTTAAACATCCAGCACTCCAGCTATGATTATCTGGCTTCGGACTTACAACACCTCTGTTTGCTGAGTGCAGGGTCCATGAACCTCTCGGTGTGATCTGACAAACCAACATAAATTAATGAAACTAATAAATTACTGTGTGCAATGGCAAATTTCTTATTTGTCTGTTCCAATGAAGATTTCAAACAGACTTTTCTTATAATGCTGTAGTATTTGCTTGCACCATGACATTTCTGTACAGCAACCCCACCACACCACAAAACCAACAAAACCAATTATGACAAACAGCACTGATGGCAAGCTGGGAACAAACTGTTATATTTAGTCCCCTGGCTAGTAGGATTAAGTCATATCAAAATTCTCTTGAACGTTCACAGCTGAGCAGTAAGTCATCATGTTGTGTTCCCAGGCATGTTTTAACTCTTCTAACTTCTTGCATTTCAGTTAAACTGCCAGCCCATCCTCATTGTTAAAGAAATGACACCCATCTTTCAGACTTGGTTCTCAGCCAACATTGACCATCTGTGCTCCACATTTTGAGCAAAGGTTGAGAAAGCCAAGAGAGTATCAAGGAGATTTTCCTTGTGTGCCTCAAGCAGCCAACACATAAAAGGATTGGATGAAGAAGTGCAGGCACAATCTGGATACTATTCACAAGATAGCTTGATTAAAAGCAGCAGCTGACAAGGCGAACAAGCCAACAGACTCCTTACTGTCTCAGCTCACTGCAGTCCTGCAGCAGGGTTGAGCTGGGTTTGAGTATAACTGGACAAGCAACTGATTACATTTACAGCTGAGTGACAATGCACGAGAAGAGGAAATGATGTCATGATGTCAAAGTTTACCCTGTGCAGTTTTGTAAATCACTACTGTGAAATGGGCCGAAGTTCACATTTACTGGCACAGCACTGATCGGGCAAGGCCAAACATCATGTTTGGGAAACAAAGTTAAATCCATGATACAAGGAATTCATATGGGGTGAGTGCAACTGGATTTTGTTAAATGATTGTACAGTTTATAGGCAATTATTAGATAGGAAACCCCCAAGCAATGATGAGAAAACAATCGCAGCATGGCAGAAGTGCTTAGACATTAAGCTCTTGAGAGATGAAGCAGTGTGGGTTGCTAACTTCCACTCAGGTGTCCTCACCAATGCTATAATTTGGTTTCCAAGAGCTACTTAGCCCTGTTGCCAAGGCTGAGTGAACAGCTCCCCCGTTGGACATCTTAATGAGATCGGCACAGGTGTCACCACAGCTACACAGCTGCCTGGAGGCTCGTACAGAAAAAGACAATGCAGAAAAGCAGATCAGAGCGTCAGTGCAAATATTTTGCCAAACAGTGGACTTAGTTCAGCCTGAATTGAAGAAACAACAGCGACTTCCTCCTCTTGGTATTCTAGTAGACATTTTGTGTGTCTCGAATCAAAAGCCCATCGTAGCTCTAAATAGACCGAGCTTACTTGCAAGTATGAAGAAGCACAAAAATATAAAGATACAAAAGATGTGAAAAATACAACACATTAGCGCCATCTTTTTGGGGGCATCCTGGTGGCTCATGTGGCTTAGGTGAATACCATGCAACCGTGTAATCTTCACTTTAAACTATCCAGTAAAGGAGAACCTGTTACGACTGTGTTAAGAACCCAAACACTAAACACAGAGACAGGAGGCAAACTCGAAAGGAAAAGGCTTTAACGAGGGAGTGGGAACGGGAATGGCAAGGCAGGAAGGTAAGCTGGGGAGACCGGGCAGGTAGGCAGGGGAGGATAGGGCCGATGGGCAGCATGGTGGACAGGATGGCAGGTAAGGCAGCACGGCAGGCAAGCAGGTCAGGCGGGCAGGGAGTGGACAGGAACTGGAGAATGGGGCCGGAGGGTAGAGAAGGCAATTAGGAAAAAGGCAAGTCACAGGAATACCTAGAAAAGGCAATACGCTACACAGCCAAGAACAAAACTGACTGGGTAGTACAAACAACAATCTGGCGATGAGTGGAGGGAAAGCCGGGGTTTAAATACTGTTGGTTTGATGCGTTGATGAACCACAGGTGTGTGGAGGCAGAGCAGGAGGGAGGGAAGGATGATGTCAGCAGGGAGGAGCCGGAGCCAGGAGTCACACCCACACACACATACACAACAGACAGGGACAGACAGGGAGAGGGAGGACAGGCTGCTGCTAGGAGGCAGAAGTGGAGGGTGTGACAGAACCATCTTTTTGGAAAAGGCTATGAGATTATTTTGGAATCACTGAGACAAATAATATATAATAATCATCCCACTCTGGGACATAGCATCGCTCTTAAAACAAGGATTTATCCATCTTCTTCTTGAACAGTCCACAGGGATTATATGCTGAGACCATTTTTGTCCCAGTTCAAAAATGTAAAAATCTCTATCTCCACCAAATGAAAATGTAGCTGAATATGGAGGATAAACACATCATTTGGAGAATCAGAAGATTATTCAGCTCAGTAGGCTCTCTGTGAGTTTGCTGTCTTTGTGTGTGTTTCATGAATGAATATTTTGAGAGCTTGTTGAGTTCATATTCAGCTGGTGTGTACCCATGGTGGAATCTCAAGGACAACTGTTGATATGTGCTTTAATAAGATCCCTCATGGTCTCTCATTTTACCTTCTCGTCTCCAGCATTCGCCTTTTATTCAGTGAAAACCTGTCAAACACCATATGAGTATGTCAGATTGATATTGATTCATTTGTCTCACATTCACATTCAAACGCCACAGCGAGGGTACACTCTGTTAAACATAAGAAGCATGATACATGAAAGAAATGGATGCAATTCTTATACATTTACATCCTGCAAGTTTGTTGGTTTATATTGAAATTCTGTCATGTAGAAAAATCTGCATGGATTGGTTGTTGAGCGTCAGAGTTTCCTATTTAATCTAGACAGAACATTTTCACTTTTCAGCATGCATGCATCACCACTGCGTTTCCCCTGAAAACCAAATATTACACACAGGCAAAATTTCACATTGAAAATTAGATCCAGTACGCAGAATTAAATAATCTTATTTTCCTCTTCCTTATTATTAAATGTGATCCAAATACAACTAGTTTAAAGTGAAAGTAAGAAAGTGACTTCCAGTACGGCTCCCCATGTGGCCAAATTTGGTGACTAACCATTCATGAAACAGGTTTGTGCAATAAAAATATAAATGTTCAACCAAAGTAAGATATAACTTCAAAACACTTTCTCATACATCCCCATGAATGGAATAATGTGTTTCTGTGATACTGAGTATGTAGTGAAGTTACAAATACTATAGACGTAAAGTCATAATATTTTAGGTTTCACAGGTGGTGAAAGTGGAAAGGAATATTTAGTTTGCCTTCAGCCTGAAGCTATATACACAATCAACAGAACACAAATCAGACCTGCAATGTTGCATGAATGGTTTTGGCCATGCCAAATAACATGTAACATAACAGAAATGGTCCAGAACACAGCGCATGTCCAGGGACAAACATTTTAGACTACAGTTTGTTATACTTGCTGCTTGTCTGCATGTCAATGGTTTGTTTCTGCAGAAAAGGAATGCCCTCGTCACTTCCATGTACATCTTGTGTCAATACTGGAAACTGTGGAAATCGAAGCTGCACGCTGTTTCTGAGGAAATCCAATGAGCAAAGAGCTGTAATTAAACCAATACTCTTGGATCAGAGGGAAGTTGACTGGGTTTGGTTTGTTTTGCTGCAGCTGGCACGCTCGGCCCTTCTCTCCCCGTGCAGAAGAGTGTGTGTCACAGCACTTTTTCCTGATGAGTCCGATGTGATCTGTCGTTCTCTCTGTCATTCGCTCTCTCTCCCTCAGGACTCCTTCCATCACTCGCCCGAGCAAGAGAGTGGCGTGACAGTGATGTGATGGGGCTACACAGACTGTCAAGATGGATTGCTGCCCTGGGAGATTTGCACACACACACACACACACACATTGATGGACGCGTGGCTCACAGACATAGTCACACATGCATGCATTCACTCATATTCACATACACAATCGCACACGTATGCATAACCACACAGTCACAGACTCTCTTGCATAGAGCTGGGTCTGGTGAACTCCCAGGCCTGTCAGCCTGAGGTCACTCAATGTGACACGGTGTTCCAGTTGGAAACAGGCCTAGCCAGGCGTCCATGGCTTCACTGCCTCTCTGGAACATGAAACACGCATACAAACACACCTGAAATATGAACTGTACTTGTTAACACACACACACACACACACACAGATTCACATGCACCAAATTCACACATTGACCTCTATTCCTGCAGCTTCTCTGAATTGGAGTAGTGGTCTCGTCAAATGTTCATAAGCACAAAACTGGTCTCAGATCACTCAATTCTTAAACACCGTATGCATGCATGTTAACACTGGTACAATATGAACGTATTTAACTACATCAAACATCAAACAGCATGTAATAGTCACAATAGTCACCTGTAAACCAATACTACATATCTGTAGCATGCCTGTCACGCAGCACATTGTCTTTCTACATACAAACACACCTCCATGCCCTTTAAACCACACGTACACACATCTTACTGCCCAGCCAAGGATGATCACTGTGAATTCCTGCCACTCAGCCCCTCTCCTCTCCTCTTCCCTGACACACACACACACACGCATAACCCCACAGGACAGCATGTCAGGCAGAGATCTGAGAACACATTTTCGGCTTGGCTGAGCAATCGACCAGCCTGGGGGTCTGCTTGGGTGCTGGTCTCTGCCCACCCTCCTTCTGCCCCTCCATCACAGCCCCCCACCAAGAGCAAGCAGTCTATGAGGTCGGCCAGGCAGCGATAAATCCATACTCTTCTGGCACGGCAGTCTGTAAGACTCAATTTTTTTCATTCCTTTTGTGTGGACCGAGGATTTTTGTCTGGTACCACAAATGCATCCAGAGGTTGTGACTCTGGCAGGTAGTGTTCACTTGATGGATACTTTAGGTATAATATGGTCCTCCTTGAGGACACTATTGCGTACTGTTGCAAACCTACCCACAGCAAATGAACAAGTTATGTGAATAAGAAGCATTGAACACAGATAACAGAAATATGTTATAACTTAAAATGTGAAAATGTAGACGGAGGAGGATTGTATTGCCTTTAAGCTGGTAAGAATACCCAGAGTGACAGATACATGATGGTCAGTGTTGAAGACGGGTAACAGATCACATGTAACTGGATGATGTGATAACAATGAACTCATTTGTTGAGAAAAACAGTTATCGTGTTACAGATAGTTAAGAAAAATAGGTGAATAGTGGCTGTTTAAAGGAGCATATTATTCACAGATATATTTATTTTACCTTTATTTGACAGTTCAAAGTTGAGAGAGACAGGGAAGACCGGGGCAGTGAGAGGGACGAAACGGGACAAAACCAAACCTGTTTCAAACTAACTTGGCCGTCTCAAAAGAATTAAAAACACGGTTATTTTCTGTGCTGTTCTTGACAGGGAACTGATCATTTCTCCACTGATATAATGTCAGCTTGTTAGCTAGCAGCTAGCCATCATGCTCTTGTGTACCAGCTAACATATCTAGTAGAAGCTAACGTTAGCGCTAGTGGTGGCTGGTAGTCACATGTTAACGTTACATGTTAAGCTAACAATGCCAAAAAACAGCTGTTTGTCCAGGTTAGCTGTTCCCCTTGTAACATCGTTGAATTGACTTACACCACAACAACCTTTTTCATGTATCTCTTTTTCTTGTCCAGTTGTTGTATTTAGCCATTATTTGCACAATTCTCCAATCGACCTCCATGATGGCGCCAGAAATGGCTGCCAGGAGATTCACATTTAAAGCATCACCTGTAACTTGAAACACATTGTCCATTTGAAGTCAGGTTCAAAAGATTTTGGAGCCAGCATAATCCAAAACTCACTGAAAGTGATGAGATCGTCACTAAATTGGAGTAATTCAAATAGTTCCCGATTATACTCAAAAGTAATCAGTAATCTGTAAGAGGTTACATTTTGAAAGTAACCCTCCTTGGCCTGATGGTGAGCACTGAGCACATACCACGTCTGCCTGGGCTGTTTCTGCACAGGAAGACTACAGTGCACCCTTTAATTGTTCACAATGTTTAATTGGGTCATGTAGAATCAAGCTTGCTCTTCTGTGTCATACATTATTTAAAAGATTACCACAACATTACCGTACCATTAGTGCATCATTAATACCACATTAATAAAGCATTAATTTAGCTGCAGGGGTCGAACAGGATACTTTCTACAATCATATTAACAAATGTTTATGCCAGCCTTTACCATTCTTCATGCCAAAATGAAAACACGGGTCATTGATCAAACAAAGAGAGAACAGACTCGCTGAAAAACAAATGAAACATTAAACTTTCTTAACATTTAGCAACATTTAGCAACACATTAGTCAAGGGCTAATTAGGCCCAGAGAGCGCAGACCCTGTTGTTAGCCCACACTTGTCACTGTAGCACCAAGAAGAGTGCGTTTCCGTCATGCTACTGGGAGCCAGGTGGCCTTTGTTTGTGAGCCGCGTATGTTCTCAACAGCGAGCTTTTCTCTGAAGACCTGTCTGCTCCTCTGTGTTCCACTTAGACTGAAAGCCACAGGGGAGATGAAACACACACAGACACACAGAGGAAGTGGTGGGGGAGGTCACTCTGCACAGAGACAGTTTATGGTACAACATAGACTGCGTCACAGACGAGGCTGTGTCAAAACAGACTCGGAATACCTCAGCCACCACCAGTGCTGTGTGTGTGTGTGTGTGTGTGTGTGTGTGTGTGTGTGTGTGTGTGTGTGTGTGTGTGTGTATCTAGTCAGAGGTATGCAAAGAAAGAAATTCACTGCATGTGTTAGTGCCAAATAAAGTTGATTCATCAACCAGTTCTTCTTCTTCAAAAATTGAGCCATTTGGCCACAATGACCAGAAATATGTTTGGAGGAGAGAAGGTGAGGCCTTTAACCCCAAGAACACCATACCTACTGTCAAGCAGGGTGGTGGTAGTATTATGCTCTGGGGCTGTTTTGCTGCCAGTGGAACT
>OOFE01021383.1:8677-20598 GCA_900323365.1 Monocentris japonica | reverse complement strand
TCAAGACTTACAGCAGGTGTGTGATAATATTCTGGTACTTTCTACCAGGAGCCGTTGTGAGCGAACGCAGCGGAGCGGCTTTTAAACTTTATGAATTCATCTGTTCTCCCTACACTCGTCTCTTCTGACACTTGAAGAAGCTGTAGCATTAAAACCATGAGGCTCTCAGTCTCCTTTATTACCATCTGAGCCGAGCAAAACAGAGAGAAAAGGGAGAGAGAACGAGAGAGAGACCATGAAGATCATTAAAAAGAAAATGACACTACACTACAACTGCAATGTAATGGGAATACTGAGGGTTAAATGGATATGTTTATGAGTGTACTCGCTCTCTCTCTCTCTCTCTCTCTCTCTCTCTCAACTCCCTGTGGTGGGTCAATACCAGGGGAGCCGAACCCTGCAGGGGACGAAGATGGAGGAATGCAATCTCCTCTCTCAGCTTGGACCCCCTGGAGCTCTGGACTTTATACTTCATCTGGCACTGTGAGCTCCCCGCCTGCAGCTCCTGACAACCTCCACCGGTCATCACCGGCTCTCTACAGCTGTAACCTCTGTGTGTTCTTTAGGTGGCTCACGTGAAAACAACGCACTGCTGCAATGTGAATTTGAAGTTACTCATTGGTCTGGGTGGAGAGGCCTTCCTGAGCCCATCCCTCATGGATACATCACTCACACTGCCTCAGCCTCTGGCTTGTGGCTGCAGGCGATGGAATGACACCATGGCCTCTTTACTACCGAATGACGGTTAATGTATGATGTTTTTTTAAAGTATGACGCAATTCCCCCGGGCGTATTCCTCGTACTGCAGGTACCTTTGTGTCTCATCCTGCACCCCGATTGCATCAGTACCCTTCATCGCATTTTATCATTCAATGATAGACATAACAAAAGCAGTAAATCTTTCAATGAGATATTAGCTAGATAAATGTAGTTAGGTCCATTGCATATCCTTTGTAACAGAAAACCAAAATTGTATTTTCAAGAGGGAAAAAAGTACAAATGTACCATTGTAGCCTTAAAGCTGCACTGGACCACTTTGCACTTTGGCATCCCCAAGTGACAGCAAGGATAGCTGAATTTTGTGAAAGCTAGAAGGACTTCATCACCCAGAAATCATGTAGCGACACGTCAGTGAACTATGCATTTTATGGACCTTCTTCTTTGTGGCTGGTAGAGGGTCGCAGCAGGTTCAGCCATTGTTGACAGTTTTGTCTTTTTCTCTTAAGTTTTGATTCGTCGCTTCCTATCCTGCCTGACACCTGAATATCATTTGGGAAAATAGGGCAAATCTACAGGACCACTCTTCTCTGCTGCAGAGACGTGGCCTGATAAGACAGAGGTGTATCTTTAAATAAAAATCTTGCCTAGTGCAGCTTTAAAAAACAACTTGCTATTCATGCATTTGCTCTAACTGACCACTGGCCAGCTCCGTGTGGGTGGTAATGGCCATAGACCCTTGAATGACTTACTTGGGGTCCCAGCAGGAGGTGATGGGGCCGGCTCTGCCAGAGCGCTCCACAGTCAGGGCCTCCAGCAGCCAATTCAGACAACACAGCTGGCGGTAGATGGCCTCCCTGCAACAGCACACACAGACATTAACGTCAGCATCTACTGGTGGCTTGGCCCAACAACCCATTTTAAAAGTATCTCTTTCGATAATTACGAGTTTATGAGATCAGCCCAGCAACAAACCGTATACACATCGTGACCTCAGAGCTCCAGATCATGACGCAGAGAAGAATATCCTCATTCTGCAGTCAGGAGGTTGACAGTGCAAGAGGTACACTGTGGCTTTGGCAGGACCGATAGAGGTAATTGTTTCTTCACTGAAAGATCCTGCTCCATATGACCATTTCTGACCGACTGATTCATGATACTGAGTGCAGCCGGTTGTCGAGGGGAGAGCGTTCGTCTTTCACTTCCCCCAACCCAGATTTTCTCAACCAATCAAGAGATTTGATTCAATGAACTTTCGTTGCTAAGCATTTCTCCACATATCTATCGCACTGATGGTTAATAGTATCTGAATGATGTCTCTATGCTGTAACGCTAGATTGAGCTTCACTGCTGCAGACCGGCACATGCTCACTGAGGTTTGATCATCAGTTCATATGGTGGATCATGATTCCTGCCAGTTGCGTTGGAGACACAGAGAGGGGGGAGGGGGTACGATACTATTGGTCTCGCATTTAATGTCATTTTGTCCATTTTGTAAATGAACATTTCCATTTGTCCGAGACGTCTGGCACGCCGCGATGGAGTTACAAGCTACGTCTTACCATTCTGCTAAAATGCACACAGCTGCAGAACTCAGTATTTGTAGAGTTATATGTATAGTCTATCACACATATTATGTTTTGCATCATATTTGAGGTTCTTGTAGTTCCTGTTGCTACTGCACCATGTGTATCAGTCTAGTTGTGTAAGTTGTCACTAATTCTCTAACGTCACCATGACAAATCCCTGTGATTTAATAGACTGATTCTGATCCGTGCACCCATTCATTCATGCAGCTGGAGCGTATCCCAGCAAACACTGGGCAGAAGGAAGTGAAACACCCTAGACAGGCCGCCAGTCCCTCTCAGGATGGATGCATGTTCCCAGTATGAAAGGTCAGTCACAAGTATTGGTGTAGTGCCCCCTCCAATGGCCAACACCAGTCACTGCACCATTCATTCTGCATGCAACTCATGACTAGTGAAGTCTCTCATTGACAGTCCATAGGGGGTTAAAAACAACCATTCAGGAGGCCTGACGAACAGATAGCTGCATCTCAACACAACAGCCAATGCAGTGGGGAACAAAGCAACATACTCCATCCCTCTAAAAGCGTGGTTACAGTGTCACCTGCGGTCAAGCAGGGCCGTCCGTCACCCCGACACTTTCACGCTTCAAGGCTTTTCCGACCACATTCATTCCCCTGATCTCTCCTAACACATCAAACACAATATGAATGCCTCCTCCTTTTCCTCCCTTGCTCCCCCTTTGCTTGCATGTTGCCGCCTTTGGTCGCTCAAAGCTCTTTTCATTATCAACGTGCCCATTTGTCTGCCAGGCAGATAGTCTCCTAGATGAGGATCTGTCAGATGTCAGGCTCTGGCCGTCGGGGCGGTTGTTGTTTTGCAGAGGTCTCACCAGAAAACAAGGCTGCATTTTGGCGGTGACAATAATGCAGTGTCAGAGGAAATGCATGTTGAGTTTGAGGTGATGTATCGTAACATAGTCGGCAGAGTCAAGCTTTGTCCCCTGAGTGTACAGAAAAAGGCCAGAATTCCTGTTTCCATAAAGATGAGGGAATAGGTCTGAAAAGACTGAAAAGACGCCTGTCTATAAAGTGCAAGCATATCCTTTTATCCTCTTCCTGAATTTCCACACTGGCATACAGGGGTACGCAAAAAAAACCCCCAGTCTATTGTGAGTATCACTGCCCACAGAGAAGCCACTCGTTGACTCTCAAGTCTCAAGCATTGTGTAACCTGCGCTGAAAACGTCAAAGCTAACACAACTTTGTTAAAAATAGACAATACGCCTGCGTCCACCTAAGAAACACATCAGATGCCATCACACATCGCCCCACATCAGTAGGCCCAGCCAAAAGAAAGTCTTTTAATTGGCTCTGCAACTTTGCATCGTGCTATTTTTTAAATTGTCTCACGTCAGCTGCCAACACAGTTAAGTTAAGTTATGCACCCCAGCAAGTAAAATTTCAAAGAAATTTGAAATTTAGAGGTGGAGAAAGTTGAACCACAATGATTAAATCATCGTTTTAAAGGCCACATTGTGATTGTGGCCTTTTAAAGTTAATTTGTGGAATTTCTTTGCTTGTTAATGCTTGTTAATTTCGTCACAGACCTTTATTCTATATGTGGAAAATAGTAAAATAGTAAAAATAAAGAAAAACCCTTCTATGGGTAAGTGTGTCCAAACTTTTGACTGGTACTGTGTCATAATATAAATGTGATGAACATCAGTGTGTGCTTCTGTTCAAAAGCTGATTCTTGCAGATTTGAGACTTCAATGCAAAAGCCCTGCAGAATACCGGCCCTGCAGAAAACCCCCAAATGTTACTACTGTCTACATGTCAACTCTGTGTATGTTATTGTCAGCCACACCAGTGTTTCTAACAAGGAAGATTTGTCAGGGAAAACTTTTTCTGACACCTTTTCAGAGAGGTTAGCTCCTGTTCACGCAGCATCAAAGCAGGCTGCCATATGAAAGAATACAAAATGAAAGCATCAAGAATATTTGTCATCGTCAGATGTCTTGCATTGAAAATTCAGCAACCCACGTTTTTGTTTTTCTTTGATGTTTGCCGAGGAGTAGCAAGGCATATGTTTGACATGAATCAGATGGATGAACACTGTCTGCCAGAGGAAGGTGTAATAGGTGCAGAGATTCCTCAAAATCAAAAGCTTTTCAGTTGTCTCATCTTTTCTCATCATGCCCCGGGGTGTGGTGACGCTTTCACAACTGCACCTGAACCTTAAGTCCTTATTTTAAACAAGCAGAGAATAGTTTGATCTTGAGCTGCGTTTCTCAACCCTTGGGTTCTGAAAGGGCTGGAAATTTGGAAGTGTAAAAATTTTTAAACCAGCCAGCTTCTAAATGATGATCCAATGATGATTTGCTACTTTATACAGGGTCGCGATCTCGCCGGCATGTTAAAAATTGGGTTGTGGTACAAAAAAGGTTGAGAACCGCTGGTGTTGAGGACAGAAACAAGTATAGTAACTCTCAACACTCAATTCAAATAAGGTGCTCAAAACTCACTGGTCTTCCAGAGGACCCCTGCTCAGCGCTGACGGTGCACACATCCTCCTGAAGGTCGAAGCCTTTCTTATCTGACTACTCTGATGGCCCTCTGTGTATTGTATTGCACAACGTGGTATGGGTCTCTCGTGTTAACCAGTTGAAGGTTATGCTGAAAACCGCAAGGCTCAAAGAGGTTTTTGAGTAAAGCAGCTGCATGCAGCGCATTCCTGAACCGCCTGAAGGAGTAGGTACAGTATGTAACCTCACCGCGGTGCGTCGCTCAGCAGAGGGGAGGTCAGAGAGCGATGGACGGGGGTGAAAAGTCGCGCTGACTGGGCCTTCTTCCTACGTGGCCTCGCGTCATTCCCACCTGACCAGCTGGTTCCTGCTGAGAGACGCCACCTGATAGGAGCCGACACAGAGACACCAGTACAGTGTGGTTGGTTTTTATTGTCACAATGTGGGATGTAAGAAGAGTGATAGACTGTTGTGATAGACATTTTAGGGGGAGTAGATATACTAATTGAATCTTTCAGCTATATTTCTGTGCAAATGTTTGAACTGTCACATCTCATTTTTTTTTTTTATCTTCTTCAGCTTTGACTAGGGGCTGGCCTGTATGGGAGTCTGAAAGCCGATACCGACATTTATGTATTGAAGCTGCCAATAGCCACCAAAAAACAAGGATTCAGTGTTTCCCCCAGAACAGGTTAGAAAAGCCTCTAAAACAGCATTTAGACACTAAATGCTGGGACACTAAAACTCTCCATTAAAAGCTCCTTAAGGCAGTGTGACCCACACCGACTCACTGGTAGGAGAAACTCTGATACATGAATGACTTGAAATGAAGAAGTAATAAAAAATATGATTGCACAATTGAATGAATAAATGAAAGTGTTCAAAGGTTTTACAGACTCTCGAAGTAGCAGCTCCATCATATTGGCGGTGGACTACGTGGCTGGCCGATATCTAACAAGGCCAGTATCGGCCTGATTTATCGGTCTAGCTTTGACCTACACCAAGCTGATGCAACCCAGCTGATGAAGAGGAAGAGGCTATGAGGAAAAATGAAACGGAGCCGTCGCCTCACCTGTCTGAATCGCTGTCTGACTCCGAGGAGAAACAGGGAGGCCGGGGCTCCGCTCTCAGCTGCTCCTCCCTCCTCCTGCGCTGCCTCTCCTCCCGCTCCTGCTCCTCCTGCTCCTCTTTCTGCAGGAGGTGGAAGTAGCCGCGGCCCTGCTTAACCGCTGACACCAAACGCCTGGGAAGCATGCACACGCACAAACACGGGGTCATAAAAACGTGTCACCGCATTAACGGTGATGCATCCTCCCTTTCCATCAACGCGAATGACGGAGAGGACAAAAGACAAAATGCACGTAAACGTCAAGCCACAACATTAATCTCCTGTCTTTATCAGAGAAGCAAAAATACCATCAAAGCCAATGACTTCTAGTCAACAGCGCGTGTATACCATCAGTATAATCCCTCACAACCACACACACACACACACCATATCATTATGGTGCCAGCTAGTCTCTAAATCACACAAATTGGAGCATGGCAAAGCAGCAGGCAAGCACAAACGCCACCTAACTAGAGCATTATGGGAGAAACGTGTGACGTCTGGGTAGATTAATGGCTTCATTACGACGGTTTAGCTCCCAACCATAACCTTTCCCCAAATACTGCACACATAATTACCTTTGCATTAATGCTCTGGTGGAAAATTAAAAGACACGTGCACATGCATGCACGTGCACACACACACACACACACACACACACACACACACACACTTCTTAATCATTTCACCTGAGTGCTTTGCCTTCTTGTGAGTGAGGCAGGCAGGACGGCCCGGGGTCAAAGGGCAGGCTTCTGAGCAGCTTGTTTAGAGCGGGCTGGAGGTCGGCGTACGCGTCCAACGAGCCTTTGTTGTTGGAACCAGTTTGGACCGAATGTGGCGTATGTGGTTTAAAGTCAAAGACAGTTTAGGTTGGGCTCCTTGTGCACCTTACTGCTGTTGGAGGAAGTGGAACAGTCGCTGACTGGAATTTGAAAAGAGACGCGTTCACATCACAGAGCAAAGAGGAGAAAATTCCCCCTATCAAGCCTTTTTCTTACATTTTACAGTTTACACTCTCACTCAGACCCACTGACAACAGAAGAACAAGCTTCAGTTCCTCCATTACAAGCAAGTAAGGAGCACAAGGGTCAGAGCCATATTGCCCCGACAATATTCCTGTGACCTTTCTGAATAAAGTTGATTATTTCTGCAAAGGTGAAAGCGGACAACTAAAAGGCACACAAACACACACATCTGCTGCAGCCCTTATTTGTTATCTAGCGAGCAGCTGGCTGGTAATATTTTGCCCACCAGTGGAGCCAAAGCACTTCAGACTAGGAGGGGCAGCGAGCGCTTGTGTTCCAGCATGCTAATATGGCTACGTTTGGTGATGCCGAGTGCACCGGTTGAGCTCGGAGGCAGGTCTGCTCTTTCTGCACGCCACCACACCACTGATATTACTTATCAATCTTCATGTGTGACATCGGAGTGCAAAATGTGCAGCAGTCTTAATTAAAGTGCGTTCCTATCAGCCGTCGTTAATGACTCGTGGCTCTGAATGTGCAAGACGTTTTCCCCGGAGAAAGCGATGGCTGCCAAGAGTGTGGGAGGAGGTTCGGTGACCTTGCCTGAGACGTGACGACTTTTGTTAGCTCTTTGTGCTAAAATGGCTCTTTCACTTTGATTCGGCAGATGTTCTTGTCTCCAAAGTGGCAGGCGAGCGGGGGTCTTTCTGCTTGTGTGTGTCGGGCCACGTACACAAACGTCTGCAACAATAGTACCTGTTGTGCCTGAACACAACGTGAAAACACGAGGCGAAGGGAGAAAGAGGGAGGGAGACACAGAGACAAAGACTCTTGATGAGCGCTGCCCAGTCAATAACAAGCTGCAGTATTCGCTGTGACAAGAGAATAAAAGACATTTGGAGCAGCAGCAGTTCAAAAGCAGCATATCTTCAGTGCCGGTTGAAAGTTGGGATTCTCTTCCTTCGTTGGCCCCAAGTTGATTTTAGTTCAAGTAGTTTAATACACACGTGTGGACAGAGACGAACATCACCAACAAGGCAAAGCCTGAGTCTGTGTCTAACAAGGCAACTGCAGGATCTTATATAGGGTCAAGGTATCCATTCCAAAGACTTCATCCCAGGCTGGCTATCTTCTCCATATATGTCTCGGGGACCTCTACTCATGGATGTCTCAACACACAGCCCTGCGACCCTTCCAGTCCTAATACCACCTGTTTCTTCCTTCAGTATCCCAGAGACCCTGTGGCCCCTGAGGGTCCTTTATAAGACTTAACCTACAGATAATGTACACAGTTAAACCATTTCTAAATGCTCAAAAGAGATATATAATAAAAATGATGCAACGTTAATATGACTGAGTCAATATAAATGATACAATCAGACACAACACACCAATCATATTAACTGTAATCATCATGTCTCAGTCTATAAATTCACCTATCGGTCAATACGTAAACACAAGACGGAGCTCAGCTGTGAACGCCCAGAAGCTCTGAAGTGAATTATGCCTTTTCACATCATTTCACCATCTGCCCTTCCAGTCAACAACAAGGTATTCTTCTGACTTTGTGAGAATGAATCAGGCTCACAGATTTAAAAAAAAAAAAAGACCCATAAAGCATATTAAAGATGAAAGGAGGATTTAAAAGTTGGTTAAAAATTGATTGCGGTGTGAAACATTTAAACAGTTGTGCCTGCCACTGGAGTCTTGAGGGGGGAGCGGTTTTCAAAAGATCAGATCATGGGAGCCCCTGGGTGGCAGCTTGTTGCCAGGCAACAAAAGAAATAAGAGTTTGTGGTAGGTGAGGCGTCGACTTGACAGTGATTAGAGCGACTGAGTCTGTTGTGCCTCTATTCTGAATCTATCCGTCGTCCCTTCTCTCACATCGGCAATGCATCATGAATTCCCATGTGTGGGTTTGTGATGTACGAGCTTTGGTAAATGCCATCAACACCATGAGAACGTGCAGACGACGGCTTGTTCCACGAGCCAGCGCAACATGACATGTAAACTCATTCAGTCACCTTTCAAAATTAAAGCAGAATTCTACATCGAACAATGTGTGATGGAGGCAAGTCCGCCAGCTACGATGTGATAGACTCACTGAGAGCCGCAGGGTTGAAGACAGCCTGGGATGTTTGATGTCAGCATCTCCAGAAAGGGCTGGCAGGCCACAAGACATCATAAATGACTGGATGAGACCCAGGACAACACTGACCAGTGTTTTCCAGTGGTGTCTACTGAGACAAAGCGGGGATGCAGGAAGGAGGAAGGCTAAATGGACTCTTAAGTGGAAACATAAAACCTCTGCTTGTTACGGTGGGGCCAGCGGATGATAACGATGATCTGCCGTGCGCTTCATAATTCCAAACAATATATCTGTTCTGATAAACAACATATACTTAGGTGGAGGCGAGAAGAGCCTCTGGTTGCCAGGAACCTATATCACAGCAGGCAGACAAAACCAGGGCAATTAAGTTAAGAGGTTGCGGCGGCGGTAAGATGCACGAGCTTTCACCATGTAAGCTGACAAGAGAATGGGGTTGCCATTTGGCCCGAAAGCCAGCGCCGCCCCAGATCATTACTACTGTATTCACTTGCAGGGATAAACAACCCAGCATTCATTAGAGGGTTGGTTTTCTCCCTGTGAAAATGGCAACCTTTCTTCCCCATCACACCTGTCTGAATAATTCAGTACTCTGGGCTCTATCAGAGGCTGTCAGAAATGTCAGCCGGTTGGAGGTACCCTTGGCTGCCCCCAGAGGATGTTGTCTCTACACCCTGTGGTGGGGTAAGGGGGGGGGTTACACACACACAAACACTCGACCAAATGCCACAGCTTTTCGGTGCCAGGTCTGGACTGTCCGCAGGATGCAGACATGCTGAACGCTGGGCAAACCTGCTGCAATATCCCCTCTAAAAGGACTCAGGAAATGATAAAGCCACTAGTCCTCGTTTGGTTGTGGGGACATGGCAGGCAGACACCACGCGCCCATATCAACACGCTCTCCATACCTGCTAAACAGACACAGATGAATCTCTCACCTGGCGTGGCCCAGATGCTTCCTCAGGGAAACGCTGTCCTCTCTTTTTCCAGCCTGGGTGCAGCGGACCGGCCAACTCTGAAAAGGAAGTACACACAGGAAAACAAGGACTCAAAAACAAAAAAGGACAAGCAACCGTTATTATGGGCCTATGGGAGTGTAGCTTTGGAGTTCTAAGCTCTTCTTCACCCTCTGCGAGACCACAGCGGTGCCACAATTGTGTCTCTAATGTGACATCGCTCGTGGAAAATGACAGATTAGGAAATAAATCCCTACATGATTGAGTGTATTGAGTTAAAAAATTCTTAATTTCCTCATACTGATGCTTTCTACAGTCCAAGCTAGAGAACAGGGTGTGAGGAGGGTGTAAATGTAGGAGGAATGTTTAGCGGTCGCACCTTAGATCCTCCCGTTGAATCTGGAGGGTCATTGTGAACGGGCCGGTCCTCTGTCCCTACTGGGTCATCGGTGGGAGCCTATGAAAGGATCAGGAGAGGTTGGCTGGTGTGTTCATCAGGAATTTTACCTCTGGAAGGCCTTGTTTTTATTTTCAAATCAACAGGCCTCGGTGGATTTCATAGTTCAGTAGTTGCTCTCAAGCTGTGCGTTTGGTCTTTCTGATTTTTGCACCATCAACAAGAAATCCATCTTGAATCTTTCAGCATCTAGCCCACAGGAGGTTTCATCCCGCACAACTTTTAATCAAACCATTGCTCAAACTCTGACCACGAGCAGATCAGTCCTGCGTCTGCTTCACTTACTCCTACGATTCAGTTTTCATTTCTACAAACTAAGTAATAACGTTCACAACTCTGCTTACAGGCTGCAAATGCATTTGCGGCCTGGAGAAATGAGAGAGTATTTAGTTCCAGAGAGTAAACACTGAATCGGTGGTGGCTAAAAAAGCTGTTCCCCTAAATGTCACAGCAGTTGAGATATATGGCAATGCTGCAGATGAACCAGACAAAGGGTCTTCAAGCTGCGACATCCAAAGGACAAGAGAGGTGTTGGAGAGCGCGGAAATGCCAGGGACGTCATTTTTCACCGTGAGGCCTCTCCCTGAGCCGTCCTGACTCTGGCTGGCCCAACCATCTCTCTTCATCTTCCTCCTCACCCTCCTCCTCCTCATCCTCCCCTTGTCCCCGCACGCTTCTGCTGATGGATGAGCTCATTTGCTGCAAATCTCTTTCAAGTCAAACCAGGACACTGTTGTTGCCTTTCTGCCTCTTCGGTGGGCACAGAGAGGAGAGACCTCAACATGTGAATACGTGCACATTGACTGGCACACACACGTGCACAGAAAATAATTTACTCTTATCACTTAATGTACCCTTGTGTGCTTTCATTCCATATAGAAAGGCTTTGGAGAAATGCAGTGTTTTAAAACTGGTACTGTATTTCCAACAAAACCCAGCTGTAGTCCACACACACACACACACACACACACACACACACACACACACACACACACACACATTGGTATTGCATTTGTCTTAACAGCACCACAGAGAGTTGAATCACAAGCAGTGTAAAAGCAGCGACATAAAGCAGGAAACAGCAGAGGATGAGATAGTCTTGTTTTCCCCCCTTGCTGATGTACAATGTGCACAGGCTATTGTTGTTCACTGGAGTCATAGAGACGGTGACAGGCAACAGGCATGGCTAAACCAATTCAGGGAATGAATTTCTTTGAGCAATGGCATCGCTCCATGTTTGATCCAGGTTCTATCACTGCCTTTTATTGTTTCTGATTCCTTCCTGCCTGCAATAACTTGTAAAATGGCTTTTCGAAAAAATATATCTCCATAAATAAGCCGCTCCAGTCTGATGTGTCACTTTTGATATGGACCACGTCTCTCTAACCGCCGGCCAGACGGCCTGCCTCAGCGTCTGAGCCAACCCTACAATAACTATGATGAATGCAATGTCCACGGGAACAAGCCAGCCGTTTGACACGCCATCCCCCTTGATGCATTAGCTGCTAATATCCTGCGTATCTGCAGCGGGCCGTTTAAAGCCTCATGATTCGCTGCG
>OOFE01021382.1:15233-25732 GCA_900323365.1 Monocentris japonica | reverse complement strand
GTATGCACATTGGTTATGAAACATGTTGGTTAGTTTATAGCATATGCATTGGTTTAGATATACACCGATCCAGCCATAACATTAAAACCACCTGCCTAATATTGTGTAGGTCCCCCTCGTGCCGCCAAAAAAGCTCTGACCCGTCGAGGCATGGACTCCACAAGACCTCTGAAGGTGTCCTGTAGTATCTGGCACCAAGACGTTAGCAGCAGATCCTTTAAGTCCATGGATCGGACTTGTTTTTCCAGCAGATCCCACAGATGCTCAATCGGATTGAGATCTGGGGAATATGAACAATTTTTGCAGTGTGGCAGAGGCGCATTATCCTGCTGAAAGAGGCCACTGCCATCAGGGAATACCGTTGCCATGAAGGGGTGTACTTGGTCTGCAACAATGTTGAGGTAGGTGGTATGTGTCAAAGTAACATCCATATGAATGCCATGACCCAAGGTTTCCCAGCAGAACATTGCCCAGAGCATCACATTGCCTCTGCCGGCTTGCCTTCTTGCCTAGCGCATCCTGGTGCCATCTCTTCCCCAGGTAAACAGCGCACACGCACCCGGCCGTCCACATGATGTAAAAGAAAACGTGATTCATCAGACCAGGCCACCTTCTTCCATTGCTCCATGGTCCAGTTGTGATGCTCACGTGCCCATTGTAGGCACTTTCGGCAGTGGACAGGGGTCAGCATGGGCACTCTGACCGGTCTGCGGCTATGCAGCCCCATATGCAGCAAGCTGCAATGCACTGTGTGTTCTGACACCTTTCTATGCCCATGACCCTGTCGCTGGTTCACCGGTTGTCCTTCCTTGGACCACTTTTGGTAGGTACTAACCACTGCATACCGGGAACACCCCACAAGACCTGCCGCTCTGACCCAGTCATCTAGCCATCACAATTTGGCCCTTGTCAAAGTCGCTGAGATCCTTACCCTTGCCCATTTTTCCTGCTTCCAACTCATCAACTTCAAGAACTGACTGTTCACTTGCTTCTCAATATATCCCACCCCTTGACAGGTGCCATTGTAACGAGATAATCGATGTTATTCACTTCACCTGTCAGTGGTTTTAATGTTATGGCTGATCGGTGTAGGATAGGGCTAGATACAGTGTGTGTCTAAGAAGACATCCTAAAACATTTCTAAATTTCACCTGGAAGACCAGTTGAAGGAAAAAGAGTCAATAAGGTGTGACATTATTATTCTCTAGATTGCCCTAACAAGTCCAAATGTGATTTAGTGGACCCAGTCCTACCTTGTCCAGAGCAGTCCAGTACCAGCAGACACACCAGTCACCCCAGCCAAGGCAGCCAGCATCAGCCTCCTCCGGCCAGGCCCCCGCACCATCCCACTGTGGTAGCGCTGGGAAACCTGCATCAGCCCCACTGAAGCTGCCGACAATGCCCGCAAGCGGAACATCCTGCAGTGGAGAAAGCGAAAGGACATGGTTCAACAGAGAAAGCTTACAGGACACTCAAATTGGGAATACGAATTGCATCTCATGATTTATCCAACAGGGTTTATGTAGACCTATGTTCAAATTAGAGTTGCCCTACGATTTTGTTTAGGCTGCATTTTGTCCAGCACATGACGGCAGCAGAACAATTAATTCTTGGTATTATCGCACCTGAATTATGAATGAGTACATCATGCAGAAGTAGCCTAATCCTCTGCCTAATCCTCTGTGCATGTAAATAACAACATCTGAGAGAACATAACTGTTTCAATATTTCCTCATCTGAAAGCCATGTAGAAGTGAAAGTTGGCATTGTGCTAGCCATCTCTCTTCTCCAGTCATGAGCCTTAGCAGTCTTAAGTAAGGATTTAGAGAATTTTTCCAAAAAACTAATTAACACCCATCTAAAAGAGGCAAAACTTAAAACAACAGTCCTGGACTCTTGGGATCTCTATTGCTTCTGCAGTGCAGAAAATCTATTTCCTTCTACAGTCAATGCAAAAATGTCCTCAAATCCTCACACTTCAATTAATAAACAGAAAAGACAAATGCACGGATGAAACTAATTGCCACCAGTGCAGTTAAGCTCCAAAACTTCATTTCCAACTGGACTGTCGCTTAATTCATCAGTGTCACGGAAAGATGATTAAGAATTAAGCAGGGGGCTACTGGTGTGTATCTGTGGCTCCCGTGGGTGCACTTTTCAGTCAGGGATGGAGGACCTCACACCACTGAGGCCTGAAGCTGCCACCTGTCGATATTGCATTAACAATTCAGACACCGATTGTCACACTGATTCAGCAGAAAGAAAAAAGAAGACGTGGCATATGCTAATTAGGAGCGTTCAGTGGCCCTTGACAAGAGAGATTGAGTTGAACAGCCTCTTGAGTCTGAATCTAAGCAAGCTTAAATGCAGACAATTTCTTTGGAATTGGAGACAGATTGGTGAACAGCAACTAGAAAGACTAACCACCTTCTCAATGCCACCTTAACGGGGTAAAATGTAAGCCTAATGAACTTAAAACAAAGTTAAAAAGTTAAAAAAAAAAAAAAAAAAGACAAAAGGTCAATAAAACAGAATGATGAACAAGAAAAAAAAATAAATATCAAAAATAACCCAAGCCATAGGGACAAAACAAAAAGTATAAAAGCCAATAATTATAAAAAAAAAAAAAGGGCTTCTGATAAAACTACATTTTGAGAAATGATTTAACAGATGGTACAGACTCTGGCAGGGGTTCCAAAGCCTTGGAGCCCTGACGCCAAAAGCCCAGCCACCTTTAGTCTTTAGCCTGGACACACGAACAGTCAAAAGGGCACTGCCTGAGGGTCTCAAGGAATCAAAAGTTCAGAAAGATAACTAGGGGCCAGGCCACACAAAGCCTTAAAAGTAATCAATAAAAACGTATCAATTCTAAAACGGACAGGCAACCAGTGAAGGGCTAAAATAGGACAGATATAAGGATGGTCCATCTCTTAAGTTTTAGTTAAAAGCCTTGCTGCAGAATTTTGAACACATTGGAGTTGTTCTACCTATTTTTGGTTAAGGCAAGTAAACAGGGAATTGCAGGAGTAAAGGAGAGATGAAATAAAAGCATGTGAAATCCTATCTGTAACTCTGAAATTCCCCATAGATCTAATTTTCTCGATGTTCCTGATATGGAAAAACATGACCTGAAAGTTGACCTAAGAGAAGTTGGTGATGCTTGTAAGTTATCTGCTTGATTTGTATTGAGAGCTGAAAAGAGGATCAAGTTTTACCCCTGTACACATAGACAGGACTAAACAGCACACAAGAGCACAGAAACACAGACATAAAATACAGATCTGTTTTTGTTTATCTGTTTTTGACTCTGAGCAGCCAGCTGAGGTCAGCCCATTTAGGCTAGTGTGAGCAATGCTCGCCTGAGCCTTCAAATGATGTCTACTGAGTTGAAATTAATCATTTTCAATGTGAGCTTTACCCATGATCTGCAAAAGCCCCAGTTGGGGTGCTCAGAGCTGTGTTGAAGAGAAAATGGATTTTTACAGCTGGGGCACACAAGGCTCTCCTCTCCCTCCTCCTCATCAGCCCGTCAGCCTATCAGGCAAGGGACTATGGGAATCTGAACGTTATCCTGCATGAAAAGTAGCAAGCCACACTAGAGCTTCACGCTTCAGCTCCCCACAGCTTTCAATAGTACGCACTTACTAGTGCCATTTACAATTTTGAGTGTACTGTTCATTTGGTAGGTAGCCTAACCCATGCTACTGCTTGGAGGAGAACTACTTCTACTGAATCCCTTGCATCCAAAAAGTGGCTTTTACAGAAGGACAGGCCTTTCAAGGGCAAAGGCTTTGGGAGGTTTGTGGAAAAGGCTGGGAATTATTAGCATCCTATGCAGAATGAAACCAAAAACCCAAGCAAAAAACATGCATGGATCTAAGGGAGTGGGATATTTTCCTCAATGCATGGACTTGACCATTTCCTCCAACACCTTAGCAAAACTTGAGCTTGTGGGTGAGCAGTAGATATTGTGCAGTATTTCACAGCTGCAAATGAAGCCGCACCCCAAGCCTTGACCAAGGAGGTTTTAAATCCAGTGGCCTTTTTTTCCATTTTTAACATGCCTCCCTCCTAATAGGATAAGTCAATGAACATGACTTGTCTCGTTGAGACCTCAGGCTTTATATTTTCACAGTGAACCAAGTGCTTAAAGATGGCAACCTTCTGATTTTAAATGTATTCAGTCCAGTCAGTCCCATTGCACAATCCACATCCACTGTTTCACACCTGCTAAGGGTTGGGGGACCTGGGACCAACCTGAGACCTGGTTCATCCCAGGGCATCGACATTCCCGTTTAGGTGACAGCTAGATGTTCAGTTGCCCACAAGAGATCTGAGTTCTTATGCTGTGTTCAAGACAAATTGGAACTTGGATGTTTGCACCTGAAAAACTAGGGTATTTCAACAGCTTGGGGCACAGAATAGACGTAATCATGTTTTGTGCCCCCAGAGTACTGATACTTTCCCCTCCTATCGTACTAAACTTCCCAGTTCCAAAATGTTTTTAATGCTTCCTCTGTTGCTTAGGGATGTTTTCTACCTCCAGAATGTAAATATAAACAGAAAGAGGGGAGTATTGTCATGAGAGAATGGGGCAATGAAAATGAAAATGAAATTCTGCATACATACCTCCATTTCAACATCTCATAAAAACAACATCCCGTCACGAGGTTATGGCATCTTCTCACATGTTCTGACTCATTGAGTAATTTATGGCTGATAATGTTTTTATTGAGCAACACTCAATTACCCACTGTCTTTATTTACTTAGAGTTTATTAGGAAGAAACGAAATGAGATTGGACTGACAGACAACTGGCAATATCACTCAAAGGCAAAGTGCATCTTGACAGTGCAGTGACTTAGATAGTTTGCTTAGCTGTTCCTCAATGCCCTGCTGGAAAATCCGTTCACCTTCACCGAATGGGAGAGTATGGTCTAAAGTGTGTCCATCCGTGACTGGGGGTCCTTGACATGAAAAAGTTTGGGAACCCCTGACTTTACATCATAAGTGGTTGGCTGGACGACGTGTCGATGCTCAAGAACCAAATGTTTAAGAAACCAAAGCTTGTTCCCATGATGCACAATGACCCAACTATTATCACTGCAGCAAATACCCAACTTAGCCTTGTTGTTGTCAAAGGCCTGCTGTCAAATCGCTCCGTCTACCACGCAGGATAATTCTTCTGTATTCAAAGTGAGTCCAAAACATAAACCTCATTTTCTGTGGCAAACGCTTTTGCTGCTTCTGCCGGCGGGTACAGCGAGCCTAGCAGTAGCTGTCAGATAACCAATTTGGCAGGACAGCTAACGTTAGCTGGCTAGCGAGCTAGCCAGTTAACGTTAAATGTTATCAGTTAGCTCGCGACGCTCGTATTTCATTCGTTAAAGATTGCTTCGTTGGAAATCTGTCTTGGCTAGGAAGTGACTTAGTTACTCACATTCGTTTCAACACAAACGCCAGTCAGTCCAAAAGGAGAAATTCTTCGACGTTTCCAGGTGCGCTTTCTCTCTCCTCTCTGCGGGGATGGAGTCCAAAACACCAGTTCCGTGTCCACACAACAACCCCGCCCCTCCTCCGCGTACTGGCTGCGGAGCGGGGCAGCGTGTCAGTACGCCGCCTAGCTCAATGCTGCTGAAACGGTTAAGCGGTTACAGTTTCATCATCTCTCATGGTAAAAGGTGGGTGGGTAAACGATGACCTCCACTCATCAAAAAACATGCATTACTTAATAATTTTTGAAATAATTCATATTTTTCCCCTCCTCATCTAACTTCATCCAGTCTCACACTACTGAGTGTGATGTTGACTATGAACTTAAATGATACACATTCATTTCATGTACACTATATCCCTCTCTCACACACACAATCACACAAACAGCAAGAGAGATTGAATGGTACATGTTTTCAGACCAAATAATTAATAGTTATTATAGATATTGTTTATTATTTACTATCCTTCCTATAGTACATGTTTTCAAGCCAAATTATGTATCATCTCAATATGATTTGAATGTATAAACTGTTGTTTGTGGGTTTTGAACATTTTGATTTTGTATATTGGTTTGGAAATATTGTTTGTCATGCCAATAAAGTAACTGAATTGAAATGAGTCAGAATCAAGTACGCCAGTTGTGATTCTTGCCTTGAATGCATATTTCCTAGACTGAATGCATAATGTAAAGGGAAAAAGTTGGAGAGCTGCTGAGCTGACATAGATGACTGCAGGTCGCAAGGACTTGTCACATCCAATGAAAGTACAGTTCAAATTTCTGCTTGATGCGGCAGTACATCAATGTTAATGACGTTATGGACATAATAGCAACAGAATACAATGCTACACAGCAGTGGTTATGAGGGTGGCATCCAGGGGCCCTCAGGGGTGGAGTCATTAGAGGGTCTACAAAATGTTAGAATAGTTTATCTTCAACACTAGAAGTTAAAACAATGACCTACAATCAAACGTTTTCTCAGATAGGGTCACTGGTGTTATCCATTTAGTGTCATTGTCATGGCAAAGTTTGAGAACCCCTTGCTCAGTACCCCTATTGGTTACACACAACAACAAATGTAACCCTTAGTTCTAGTGAAAGTGAAGTCATTAGAAGCACACACCAGTGTCAGCTAATTAGTTAACACATCAATGCAATCTGACCAGTACATGCACATTTCTGCAGTCTAAAAGGCACAATGAAGCATGTCAAAAATAGCCACCTACATTCTTTGCTCACAGTATGCCTGGAATCGCTGCTTCTGTATGTACTGCACATAGCATGCAAGTCATATTCGCCATAACAACACATCCCTGCTTACATCAGCCCGCTTTGGTGGAATTCCTTCTCCTAAGCTAGTCAAACATGAAGGAGGATCTGAACAAACTGATCTATGTAACACCACTACTCTACTGTATCAGGGCATCACATTTTAGTGACACTTAGTTGATGGTAATGCAAGAATCAAGGAGCCAAATGTTTCTCCTTTGACGATTCCTGATATATAAAGAGCATATGATTTAATGCATTTATAAATGGAACTCGGTCCTCACCTAAGTGAGGCCAGAACTTGAGCATTCTGTCAATATACCTCTTAATCAATACAACTATTACAAGAACGAACCCTCTCTGAGGTCAAAGGGAATTAACAGTTCTCTGTGATTATTTTCTATGGGCTTATCTTCTATGTTGTAGTCACAACATCATTTCCACTGCTGCTGTTACATCTGATGCACGTGTATTACTGTTTTCAGTAAACGTTCAGTGAGGCCACGGTCATCATTATTTGGGCAGACCAGCATTGTTAAATTGAATGTGCACATTGCAATTAACATCTCCTCTTTCTCTTTGGCTACAATTTTTAACAACCCCCGCTATCTTTGTCCCTCCCTCCCCTTTCCTCTCTATTTTTGCTCCCTCTCCCTCTCTCTCTCTTTGTCCCTCTCCCCTTTTTTAATAAAGGACCCTACTTAACTGTGCCTGCAGCCCTCCAGTGTGTGGCTCATTAATGTGACCAATTTATCACAAGAACGCTGTGCTATGTTATTGTCAACTCTTGAAAATTCATCATTTGAATAGCCTCACAACAATAATACCCTTGCCGTGGCCTACGTGTCCACTGTGCATATTGCTCTAATTCAAAGCCATTTATCTCATTCAAAAACTTTATGCCTGTCTCACATTCTTCTCAAAAACATATATAACACAATGTAAATCAATACAGTCTTATTTTCCCGAAGGACAAACTAATTCAGCGATTGCAGTTTTGCTGAATTCACATATACAAGATTTATATTCACACTGTAGTGCACACAACATACATGACAACTGGTAGGGGCACATTCACAGCTGCAAAGGGTGCATTGCCGGAGGTGGTGGGGGTTAAATGTCTTGCTCATGGTCTCTCCAAAAGTCAGGCCATAGCAGGTATACACACACTATATACAAAATATGCACATGACACATACACAACTTAGACACAGATACACATATAAATGCAGTCTCAACCAGTTGGACAAGAAGAGCATAACGTTTATGGCTGCTATGTTCATGACCACAGTGCTTTTAGCTCTGTCACCATGGCATTTAGCGTCATGCAGTCATGGTATAGGTTATAGTACCCTAGCCTCATTAGACCTCAGGACTTGAGGATCACTTGAGGTCACGTGAAACCTAAAAGCTGACTACATGTCTCGCTTCTGCTCAGGTTTCCACTGCATTGAGCATTAGACTCGTCATTAGTCAGACTCAAATGAGGATTAAAGTGGAGCATTTAGTGTTTACCCTGCGTTCCTCCATGATGCAATGTCACAGCAATCTATAGAATAGCATAGCATGCTGCTTACTGCCGTCCTGCTATTGTGGCTTTGCAAAGGTGGAGCAAGAGATAAGATAGTCCTGCAGAAGTGCCTCCTCAGCTCAACTGTTTGTAGTACATAGTAACCACTGTGTTGCTACTGCTGTGGCTTGTGTTTGGTTTAAGAGGGTGTCTCATTTTTGAAAGCTACATTAAGAACACACTTCCAATCCATAGGGGTTATGCTCAACTGCTGGCTATACATACTCGTGTACTTTGTGAGCAGAGAAGAAAGAAGGGTAGCTTACAGTGAGATCTGTGTTTAGATTATGTATTACCTGATGTCGGTATTGAATTAGAGTGTGTGATAAAATAGAAGTTACACACCCATGGCATGTGCGGGCTTTGGGTGTAACCTGTTCTGTAGAAACGTGGGAGGGGCTCATTCTTCAGGTGCTGACAGACATTTCAATGGTGCTGGGTAGTCAACCCTTGCCCCACTAAACAAACACACACACACACACACACTCTTTTTGTACTATGCTTGATTCATCCAACCCTGACCTTGAGATTTGAGTGCTAGAGTGTTTAAGAACAGTTCTGTTACTTGTGTGTGGTTTGCTATAGTTGAGGCCAACAGGCATCTTGCTGGAGTGTGTTTGTGACAGAAATCTGTTCTTTGTTTTGTGATAAGTATACCCGTCAAAGTGTTTTGGTGATGAGTACATAAAATACCTCCAAATGCTATATATGAATACTGTAACTTATAGCTCACTTTCGGTTTCATCAAATCCAAACACTGATAGTAGGGTCTGTTACTAAGCAAACAGCAAGTGTAAGCAAGCTGTCTTTTTATAGCTCCATCATGTGACCTGAATGCACTGATGTTATGTTGTAAACAACACATGGACAAATCATGCAACATCTCTCCTAATTGAAATGACTTGATGAAACCTAATACCTGAAGTTATTTTTTCACTCCACTGCAGATGCTTGTTCTGCTCTACACTGCTGACACAACCATGTGCAAATGCGTACTGTTAAGGCACACTGTACAGTAACGGTTTATGAGAGACTGTACATGGCACAGGACTCTCCCAGGCACCATACCAAGATTCACTCTATGAGTCAATACAGCCTTGAGGCCTTGAGCAGGTCCTTGTCCACAGCTGAGAATTTGCATTTAAATTGCATCGCCCACACAGTGTGGTGCACTGCACCTGAGGAAGCACAGGAGGTGACAAGAGTTCAGGAATAAGGAAATACTAGGTCACAGGATGCTTTTCATCACTATATTTAACAATCATGCATAAGGCAGGCACAATCAACAACAAAACCAACCAAAATTCTTTTATTTCTTACTAGCTAAAGTTGAGGTCATGTTATCATATGAATTACAACAATCAACCTCAGAACGTGTTTCTCTTTTACACAAACAATTAGAAAATCAATGTAAGTATTTTATCTTCTTTCTGCCCCTGAGCAGTACAGGTGTGGCAGTCATTATCATGTGACAGGTTTGCCCAACAGCAAAGGACAACAGGTTACGTTCCACTGGGGGTAGTCTCCTCACCAATCATTGACCAAAGGACCCATTATCACTCCCATTACTCACACTTGACTGCTGCTTGGTCATTTGCTATCAAGCAGCTTTGAAATGCTTTAAAGTTCTTGCACATTTCAGGAAGCAGCCCACATCTTTTCAAAGTCACTGTAGATCAATGAAGTTAGATTTGATCCGGTATAGCTCTGTGACGTAGCCAAAGAGTGAACGGTGGACAAACTAATAATAGATACAGTTATAACATAATGGAATAGATGGCGCGGCCGGTGACAGCAACTCTGTCAAGATGTAGCCTAACACAAAGACGTTCAGACAAGATTCATTGTGTCTGTCACGTTGCAGGCTATTGGAAATCTTCGATGTGAACGCCAAGTTGTGATGTAGTGATGGTTGAGGGGGTGAGGATATTCTGCTAGAGTGAGGTGGGGAACCTGTGTCCTGTATAATACTAAATAGAATTTGGTTAAATTATGAAACAATTTAAATGATGCAATAATTTGAAATGCCCTGAAAACGAGGTGGTCAGCAGGCTGTAGCTACATACACCTTTGGCTGCAATAACCATCCAACCATCCATAATAACAGTTCATAATAACAGTTTATTATCATTTTTCTGTAGGGACTTATAGTGTGTCTGTGCTTCT
>OOFE01021382.1:4366-15213 GCA_900323365.1 Monocentris japonica | reverse complement strand
AATAATTTGAAATGCCCTGAAAACGAGGTGGTCAGCAGGCTATAGCTACATACACCTTTGGCTGCAATAACCATCCAACCATCCATAATAACAGTTCATAATAACAGTTTATTATCATTTTCCTGTCGGGACTTACAGTGTGTCTGTGGTACCTAAAATGTTATAGTAACATTATTATACTTTATGATATTGTTTTCTCCTATGGCAGATTTTCTTACAAATGTTCACGTCACAGACCCCCAAACAGATGGATGGTGAAATTAAACTATTCCTCGTTTTGCTGGGGGACATTCTGGAGCCCTCTCAAAGATCCCACTTTGACAACCACTGTCCTATGGTATCAATAATAATATACTCCTATAATATTCCTATAAGGACTTATAATGTGTCTCTGGTACTCAAAAGTGAATTTATAGTGACCTCATTGCACATTTTTTCTCTTCTATGGTATCATGATAGCATTGCTATAAAATCCTTACAGGGGCTTACAGTTTTGTATAGCATCCTTGTAAAATCTATCATAGGATTAGTTGTTACAGTTTTCGTAAGGGATGGTCCTCTCAACAGTGGAGTTACTGACTGATGTTTGCTTGCTATGCAGGTCCAGATATTGCGACACATTAAATGCAACCTGTGCATGAGATTTTTGGAAAAAGGGCCAGCATTTAATTAGCTTATTATTGCATATTGGTGCAACACTGGGCATGTGTATGAAGCCATAGTCCAGCCCCGCAACCCGCCCACCACCCTCCCTCTTCGCTTCGGTGTGTCTCGGTCCGCCTGCAGCAGTCTCCTTCCCAGCGAGGTTTCACTACAGAGATGGCTGCGAAAGTGTGCAGATCAGTACTCCTGTTGTCCCGGAGCAGCGGAGCGGTGGCCAGCAGCCTCCCCGCACTTGTTGTCTCTTCACAGCGACATCATCAGCACATAAGACCGGTAAGTCCCAGGACGTCGGTGCGCACAGGGGGAGGCGTAGGACCGGGCAGGCAGGACGGACAAGAGCGGGGATGCTCTACTGGGTTGGCTAAGGAAGTAATGCTAACTAGCCTCAAGATTTTCGCTTCTTGTCTGCCTTGAGATTGCGCTTTACAGATAGATGAGCTACAAGAGAAGCCTGCGTGTATGGGAATCTGGTTTGGGTTATTCTAATAAACAGTGGACTCTAAACCTTTGACAGTAGCAATGCAGTTTTTTAGGACCGCTTGCTGGAAGCCCCATAACAGCCCGCTGGCGCTGCCCCGCCGTTTACTGTAACAAGCCTTCAGATGTCCTGCTCTCAGATAATGCCTGTTTACTCATGTGTCCTTCAACTTTGGAGTCATTGTCTTTTCAACCCAACCAGTGCTATTTTTGACTTTTCCTATTTGTCAATATTGTACGTGATCACCTAGAAGGTGTTGACGGAATGTCAGCATTGCCTTAAGAACAGCTGCAATAGATATTGGGGCTGGTTTCATTACCGCCGGACCGGAATGGATGACTAATCTTTATACTGTTTCCACAATAATCTACAGTATCGGTATGTATTGGCGGCAGCTTTCAGTTTAGGTTTAGTTGACAGTCTATGACCGATGATTCCCCTCATCTCAGCTTCTCTATGGTGTGTGAACCGCAGTGTCTGTGTGTGGTGGTGGTGCAGCAGAAACTCTGTGTCTCCCTATAGCTAGAGAGGAGAACTACAGTCACTTGTGCGTGAGAGAGAGGCATACACTCACTATTTATTCATGCACACACACACACACACTCTCTCTCACACACACACACATGCGGACCCTTCAGGAACATGGAACTCCACACTTGGATGATGTCAGACTCTCCAGCCAGCCTGCTATCTCTCCCCTCCCTGTGGGTGTTTCCCCATTCAGTTGGGAGCTCCTGGGTTTTCCTGCAAGCTGATGCAGGTCCCAATGCAGAAACTCTATAGTAAATAGGTGCAGCTTCACAAAACCAGTCACAATTGCGCACACTGCTTCCACAGTAGCAGGAAGACAATTGTGTTCACAAAGCTGTCGATTTTTCCACCACAGTGTGATAATTATACTTCCTGTCTGCCTCGCCGACCCACGTCCCTCAGCTAAAACTGTGAGCCTTTTCAGTGACCGCCTGATGAGGGGGGTGAAGGCACAGGAAGCAGTGAAATATGAAAAAATGAGGAAGTGAAGTCGTTGCAGCCCAGGATGACCTCCTACGCTGTAGAAAGGAGTGGAAGCATTGCTGTGATTTGGAGTTCTTCTCTTTGACACCCCTATCACTCTCTTTCTCTCTCTCATTCCCTTTTCCGTCTCGCTTTCTCTCCCCCTCTCCCCTGTACACACACACACACACACTTCCCGGAGGCTTTGTGAAATTAAATGAAGCCCACTTTCCTGTGAAACGGGGTGACTCTGAGGCTGGCCTGCAGGTTAAGTAGCTGTCAGAATAGCCCTGCTTGGTCCACATCTCTGCACTGGCCCCTGGCGCTGCCCCCCACCCACCCACTGTGAACTATTACAATGGAATGCATTTACCCCTGTGGAGAGGTAATATTCTGCTCTCGTTTAAAACAACTAGGCCTATTTAAACTGTAAGCGATTCAACTGAGTGACTTGCGGCTCACTGTGTCTCGGCAGAGTCGGCCCGATAAGTTTTCATTTCATTCCAGTCCGCTCAGGTTGTATTTTTGTTTGCCTGTCATATTGTGTCTTTGTCCAGTGAAGTGTGGCTGCCACAGCTCCTAACACAAGCCTGTCAGTGTGTGACAGCCAAGACTCTGTGTGCTCATTTCTGAGCCCTTCACTACGGTACGGGAACTCTCTCTTTATGGACTCGCATCTAAAAAGCTGTATTGGGGCACATGCTTATGAGTTTCCATAAAGCCCTATAGAGTGGTTAGCTAGGCATTGTCCTCAGAAGAAAGGTATGCCCCGTCCAGAGCCCAGTTGGAGGCTAGTCAGTAGGCTAACCTGCTGCTTCCATAACCTGAGCGTAGTCATGATGGGTCAACTCTTGGGATGTAGAGCAGACGGTGGACTCGAGAGGCACGCACTTAACCTGCACCGGATCACTATTGACTCAACTGTCCTATAAAAGCCTCCCGTCTTGAAGTGTGGCGGGGGAGTAGAGTCATTGTGAATAAACAGCCCTTGTAAAAAGGGCTATAAATCACAGTTTGAAAGTGGACGTTTCTCTTGTATGAGCAAATTGAGTTTTTATACACCACATCTGAAATCTAGGGTTTGATGGTACAGCTGCTGGATTCGGGGCAATGTTCCATAGACTTGTATCTCGACATGTTTCCTTTATTTATTTATTTGCATTTAAGCTGACATGTTCATTGAAATGGAGCAGCTGGTGGGTGCAGTTGTTGGGGCCAGGGGGTCGTGGCCCGCTCCTGGCTCTTAATCCAATCAGGGTAAGAGTAAACTAATTTTCTCCTGCTGCCATTATGGACTCTGCACTGAAGTTATCCGGATTAGCGTGATAAGACGGTGGCTGTTGTCCCCTAGAAACGTGATAAGATGGCAGAAGGATTGACTAAACCTGTCCACAGAGGCAGCCTGATCAATTTAATCCTGCACTTTATGGCCAAACTGGTTTCTGATCATGGGGGCTGGTGGGTTTTAAATGGTGTAGCCTGATTTACACGTGTGATTGAGAGTGTAAAAAAAGGCTTATTGTATCAAGGACAAAACATTTTGACATTAAATGATGAATGGAATGTCATTTAGGCCGCTCTGGGGTAATTAATGATTCAAGTGTTTACTTTTGAGCGGTGATGATTGACAGCTGAGTGGACCTCTCTTCTGTATGGTGACATGGCTGATAATTGATCCATTTCCATTGATCCATTTCACTGGGCAGGTCAGATTGTTTGTTTATGGCATCCAACTTTTATGACAGGGACCAGAGTGGCTATTCTCAGAGGTAATTATACCAAGTGTGGTACCTTTACTTACCTTTAATTAATGTTGGTAATCTCTGGTCAATTTGGCCCTGCTGCCCTGCTGCTCCACCTTTTTCATTGATATAGGATTACTGTCAGTATACAGAGGCACTGTTAATGGGCATGAATTGCAATTTAGATGGTTTTTCCTTCAGTGGGTGAGAAAATTGATATGAGGTTCCCTCTGGAGTTTCATAGCCTCGGGCTAGGCTATGAGAAGTGAAGTGATTAGTTGACAGGATACTCTATCCACTCTATATGTCATGTCCCTACTACTACTGGTCTTTACATGCTTACATTTTCAACACTGGCATAGCACCAGGGCTGGGTATTGAAAGGTGATGCCTATTGGCACCACACTAATTTTTATCAATTTTCAAAATATACAGAGACAGTTTTCCAACGGGATCTCAGGCTTTCTTGTAGTATACGGGCATTCTTACTGAGAAAATCAAATTTAGTGTCGCTGATTCTGTTTAGAAAAGCAGATGGCAGCCCAAATATTAGTCTCTTGCATAATGAAATGTGTGACAATTTAACAAGGAGAGAATGGAATAAAGTATCATAACTGGTATTGATGTTCAAAAATGTCCAACAATACCAATCCCTAATTAGCACAGTGGCTTGGCTAAGCCTAGTCCTAGACAAACATTAATTTTCAAAAGAGAGCCACTGAGAAAATATACTCTGTCACTTGGCTCAAACTGGATCTGTTATGCCAACCTCATATCTAGTCCCACTAGCAGTTGAACCAATAAGTAGTTCAGTCCACTACTGACTGCCCACTTCAGTGTTTTCATTAGTTTTAGATAGCGGGCCGTAGAGCGATGGACAGGAAATAGAGGAGAGACGACCCATGCAGTTACAACCAATCTTGTGTCCCGATGCAGGCATGTTAGTCCTCTCTGCTTCAGCAGTAGCTCACCCTAGGCCAATTTCTAGATACCGAACGACTATTTTCTTTGATGTGTTCACCCCGCTGGAATGCTTCAATGCCCAGAGCAGTCTGGAAACTGTCACAGCGTGTGAACCTAATTATATGTTTGTATTGGAAATGGCTGTCCAGAAGTGAGGCCATGTTTCTATAGCATTATATCCATTGTTAATCTTGGTATTGTAAAGAGCAGCAGTGTTTCTTCCCAACACCGCTGTTCTCTCACCACTGTTTTTTTTTTCTTAGGGGTAAAAAGGTGGATGTAAAATGCAAAATTGATCCCCACTCACAATTTCACTGTATGTTAACTGCATTGAATCATGCTGTAGCACAAAGGCGCTTGATGGGGGGGGTTCCCCTGGCCTTTCTGTCCTATAGGTGCTAAAGATAGTTATGAAAGTGGCATTGCCAACACTGATCACCTGAGGAGCTAAAAGGAGCATATGACCAGTCCATACCGCAGTGTTTCCTCTATATGTCGGCTATTCAAACCTGGTGCACAGGCCTTACCTCTCTAAAGTGCTTCCATTGGCCAGCAGTGATCATTTAAGGCCACATTAAAGGTTTCATCCACTTGCCTCCTTCTCTTATTTACAGTGTGTACAGATAAAATGTTGAGCTGCCAAAATTGTGGCAGTGATCCCAAACTGCCCTAAGAAGCAAGTATTAGGGCTGGCCTGGAAACACAAACCCTACATCTATTTCACTTGTCTAATTTTCACACTGTTAACTGCGTGATTACTTTTGGTCTGAATATCGGCCATATTTTTAAAATGGCATGCCAAACTATCAATAAAGTGATTCTCAAAGTGATTCTATGCCTCCTCACTTTCAGCAGCCTGGTGCAGTTTCACCTGGAAGAGTCGTGCATTGACTCTTATTGATAGAACAGTGCGCCTTCTGGATGATAGTAAAACATTTCAGTTACTGAATGCCAACTGTAGATATTTTGTATGTCAGGTGACATAATCCAGAAATATTAATACTGATTGAGTGCTTGCTTATCTTGTACAGAAACATATTTTTTCTTAGTTGTTGGAAAATGGAAACTATCTTGCTAAATAAAGAAAGTACTTTGGCAGGGTTCTATTTGATACATAAAAGTTGTTTCATTTCATACTGCATTTCATTTTATACCTGTAATTTTTAGTTTGGAATACACATTGATCCTTGAAATGGTATGTACATGCCACTGTTCAAAACTTACCAGAAATTAGTTTTTCAAAAATGTCTTACCAGGGAACATCATGCCCCAGGAACTGCCCTAGCATTTAGGGATAAGTGCCCTATTAAAGGTTATTTTTTATGGCATTTCTGCTTTATTAGACAGTTCACTGTAAAAAGAGACTGAAAAGATGGGAGAGGGGTCTGTTGTAGCCAGCGGAGACACCAGGAGAGCCCAGAATTGCCCTTGTAAAGAATATTGCCCCCGGAGTCTGGGTCTGTACACGTCACGGCTGTAGCAGTCTGGTTTTGTGCATTCCTCCCTTCCTGTCTGCCCTTTCCCCTGACCTCTATGAAAACAAGGGAAAAACATCATTATGAGGAAAAACGTGCTTGCAACATTGGAATATGGAGCAACGTTTTCCAGAGAATTGAATATTTCTGAACATCTTCATTTTTCACGTTGACCCTGATGAACACAATTCTCAGTGTCCTCAATAAAACAACTTGAGCCATTAGTGGTTCAAAAACGTAGCTGGACTTGCTGAGATTGGGCAACTGATGCCAGTGCTCTCTGAAATACCATCTGTGTTTTGCCGATTTGAGACAGACTGACATGAAATTCAGTCTTCTGTGTTAGAACACAGACAGAGAACCTCCTCGATGAATGAATACAGGTTTGAAAGTTGTCAAGATCCACTCTTGTACCAAGCTGAAGCCTATGCTGAATAATACTTGTGGTTGTCATGTACAAATCAGTTATGAAGTGGATTGTGCTGCAATCGTGCATCTCAGTTGCATGACCATGTGTGACCTAACCCTCAGTCATAAAAGGGTTCCACTACATTCAATTTGTTGGTTTTTGTATAGTGATTGTTATATGACAACATCACATGGCCTTCTGTGACAATTTTAGCCTTTAACTTTTTAAGAACTTTGATTGCCTTTAAATTTTGAGCCTGCAAGTAGACCTGTTATGCAACAACATGCAAAGCAGCTTCTACTGCAGGTATTGTTACACAAGCCCTATGAACAAGTTTTTCAGTGCACCACTGCATACCTTCAATTTGCTAGACATTGTCTTTTCAGCCAATTCAACACCTTCATGGCCATGCAAAACCTTACTGTCCTTCCAATTCCTTATGTCTTCCTCTTCCCCTTCCCCTGTACCCTCTCAGTCCACCACATTGCACCACCTGCTTTAGCTGTTGGCCTGTGGGCAGAAGAACTCATCCTGGAAGGTGAATAGGTCGGGGTTCGTTGTTAGACACTCACTGGGGGAAGTGTTCTATTTTTAGCATGCATGGCTTCTGCAGATATACGCCCTTCAACCGTTTCCTTGATGTGTGCATGTGGTTATTATCTTAATGCTTCTCTGCTCCTAAACTTAGCAGACTGAGCGGCTGCATCGACGGTGCGGCCACATGCTTCTGTAGTCTGCAGTTCATTATGGACATGCTGTATCATTGTAGAGGATGAGACTACTGTGATGGACAAAGTCCTCATTAGTTCTCTGTAAGGGCTTTCAGGCTTGAAGTGGTAAATGGCTGGTGAACCTCTGCTGTCGGTGTAGTCTAATTAGCTGCTTTCCATGCTGCTGTGTGGCCTTGTGTGTCTCCAGTCATCTCTGAAAAGGACATTAAACTAGGCCAATGTGTGTAATGTGATGATGGATGGAAGCGATGCTTGGTTACCCCCTCATCTCTGGGACATCTGGCTGGCCTTTGCCAAGAGGGGGCAGGTGAGGCTGCTGCTAGAACCTGAAGGTCATCAGCAGCCAAATCTTACATGAGATTGAGCACATTATTGTGACAGCAAAACAAATCTCTGGCTACACCGGGTCCAAATCAGCAGTGCAAATTAAGCTAGGCAGATTTTCTTTACATGAAGGAGTGTGTGACAGTTATGTGAAAGCTTTTCCAGATTGAGGTGTGCTAGTGCCGTTTTGTGTGTCCAGACCAGTTTATCTCCTCTCTCTCCTCCATTGTGTTATCTGAAGACATGGATCATCTAACTAACTTCATGTAATTATGTTCCTATGATTAAGGTCATATTCAGAGTATTTATCAGCGATTAAGACATGAGTACTATGATTAAGTCGCATTATTGGAAGATTGTTCGGACATGAAAACATGAATATAAACTTTAATATTTCCCCAACATACATTTTTAAAGCTACTATCTTAACTTACATAAAGACTTAGTACATGGAGTTTCAACAGGATATAAATTGTGGGAAAGTTTTACAGGAGTAGCAGAAATACAGTGACAGGAAGGAAATGGCTGATGTTGCCTGTAGCTTATTACATTACAGTCATTTAGCAGATGCTTTTATCCAAAGCGACTTTCAAAAGTGATAGTTAACACTATGTGGGGATTGAACCCACAACCCTGAGACTGAGAGTCTCATTCTCTACCGACTGAGCTGTCTGGGCCAGTTTATAGTTGAGGAGTTGCATTCGGTCCATAATCACAATATCCAAGAGTGTATAAAAACAGGAACATTAACAATGCCTTTTTTTCTCTGCATTTAAAGAGATTACTAAAACTATCATCATGATCAAAGTAAGAACAATAATCAGATTAGTATGTGCATTAGATGTGGTCTGTGTCGAGCTCCCTATATAGGCCCCATGCTTCAGCTGTATCCTGCGTACCCATCCTGCCTTGTGTTCCTACCATGCTCGCCATTATCTTCATTGCATTGCCTTATTAAATTGAAAACAATATGGCGCATCAAATCTCACAGATTGAATTCCAACCCGTTCATCATTTTAAGCACCCCTGAAAATCCATGAATTGCAATTGTGCAATGAAAAGCAGATAAACAGACAGCAAGAGGGGGATCAACGTAAGACAGACAGCAGGAGAGACGAAACCGGTTGAGAAGAGCTTAGTTGTCAACACTGAGGCTGCTCTTAATTGGAATCGGTTCCTAGTATGAATGAGAGTCGTGTTTTACGGTTGGATTTATGCCGGGAAATCTGTTGAGAAGGATGTTGAGATTTGTGATGTTAGGATTCCCTCGGCCTCCGGCTCACCTCTGCCTTTGAAGAGGAAGCGGGGGTGAGCAGAGCTGCTACTCATTACAACTTTCCCTCTCTAGACACCTCAGTGCCAGCAGACCTGAGAAGATGATTGCACGGGCCTAACTGCACACCCATCTCTTCAAAATTGGGGTTTTACTCAGAATGCACTTACCCTGTTGTAGGCAAAATTAGTGCTCAACCAGGGTGTTACACTAACGTTGTTGCTTTGTAGTACTGCTGCTGCCAATCTCCAAATAGTTGGGAACATCATCAAAAATTGAGCAGCACCCTCAAAAATTTAATGACCACCGACTCTGTTCAGAAACATATGACGCAACAGGATTTGTCATATATGTGACCTAAGTAGTTGCCCTTTAGAGTCCTGGCAACTGATGCGAGTGGTAATTGCGTTGTAAATTAGTTATCCTGTTTTTTTAACAATACACGCTGTTGTAGGAAGAAGTAATAAGTTACTAGGCCTTCAAAGCCACACACCACCGAATTAGGCTACAATTTAACTAGATGTGACGCACACACACAGATGCTAGAGGTGAAAGGTGAAATTTTACTCAGCCTAAACAGTCCACTACCTGAGAGGAACTATGGCACACTTAAACAAGGCTAGTGCTCTAATCACTCAGACACCCTGCCCCCTCCCCACTCCAGGTTCATAAGTAGTCCTTCCTTCAGAGCTGGATCGATGCACAGGGTTAATGGCAGAAGGGCTTGACATTTTCAAGTTCGTTACTGCCATTTTGTCCCAGTGATTTGAGAAGGCAGGCCAGCGTCGCCTCTGATAAAGCCTCTGGATCGCTGTGAGGTGGAGGACCGATTAGGCCGATACGCCGGGAGGAACTCACGCATGTGTGTTGAATGTGTGTATGGGTGTGAAACATACTGGTGTAAGGTTACCGGGGAGATGAGGGCTTTGTCGGTCATGGTTAAGCAGGCTGTATGGAGAGCTGTGACATCATCCTTTTGTTGGGGTCATTGTGGCCAATGGGAGTATGTGTCGACTAGGGAGGCATTATCTCTCCATGGTGGCTTAGTGTAGCGTGGTGCCAAGGAGGCTGCTGTTTGTTGTTTCTTTTTAGCATCCGCTCACGTTGCTCCCTTTTAGCCTGGGTGGTTGACGTACATTAGTTACAGCCTTCACAATAGAGCTTATTTATACTTGTGTATGTATCCTAGAAGCTGTGTGCCAAGAGCTGATCAAGTGTGACGCCTGCCTGCTTCTTGAAAGGGCAATTCAGCCACAATTGAATTCTCCTGAGATGGATGAAAGAAAATTAAATGGACAGTCATTTTTCCACGTTTATCAATTGTAGATGTCTGATATAGATATGGTAACATAATTGTTTAGATTGTTTTCAGCCATTTCTGGAAATGTAGTTCATTGATTTCATGGGTTTGCATTCCCTTGATCTTCAGAACTCATGAAACAACAGAAAAACACAAATCTTTGGAAAGTTTAGGAAGATTTCTCCTTTTCCAGAATAACAACCAGAATTTCGTCCCTGGAGTCAGGCTCTGTGCACGTCACTGTCATAGCAGTCTGATGTTGCGCATTCCTCTCTTCCTGTCTACCTTTTACCCTGACGTTAACTGTATTGAGCATTTCTGAACATCTTCATTTTTCACGTTGACCCTGATGTACAATTCTCAGTGTCCTCATTAAAACAACTTGAGCCATTAGTGGTTCAAAAACGTAGCTGGACTTGCTGAGATTGGGCAACTGATGCCAGTGCTCTCTGAAATACCATCTGTGTTTTGCCGATTTGAGACAGACTGACATGAA
>OOFE01021381.1:0-11020 GCA_900323365.1 Monocentris japonica | reverse complement strand
GCCCAGCCAGAGCCCTGACTTGAACCCAATTGAACATCTCTGGAGAGACCTGAAAATGGCTGTCCACCGACGGTCCCCATCCAATCTGACAGAGCTTGAGAGGATCTGCAGAGAAGACTGGCAGAAAATCCCCCAAATCCAGGTGTGCAAAGCTTGTCGCATCATACCCAAGAAGACTCGAGGCTGTAATCGCTGCCAAAGGTGCTTCAACTAAGTACTGAGTAAAGGGTCTGAATACTTATGTCAATATGATATTTCAGTTTTTCCTTTTTAATAAATTTGCAAAAATTTCTAAAATTCTGTCTTCACTTTGTCATTATGGGGTATTGCGTGTAGATGAGGGGAAAAAAATGAATTTAAACAATTTTAGCATAAGGCTGCAACATAACAAAAAGTGAAGGGGTCTGAATACTTTCTGAATGCACTGTGTGTGTGGAGAGAGAGGTGAAAACCTCATATTTCAGGAACAACAAAAAACAGCCTCATTTTCAGCTTAACCACCATGTATTTTTCAGCTTATCCAATTATCATAACTTTCTAAATCCGTAGAGGAGCACGGGAACCTTCAGTTGAAGTTAAAACATGAAAATCACCAAAACACTTCTTTCAGCAAGCACTTGGGGGTGTGTTGTGGGGATTTGCTGATTCTTTCTGGAAATGGACTGAATGTTTGCAGAAGAGGGTTTGCCAGTGTGAATCCATCTGTGTCCCTTTAACTCAATTAGAAATCTAATGAACATTTCAGCCACGAGAGCGCCTAAGTAGCATGGTTAGCCAAGAGAGGGCATTGTGCTACAATTTTCCCATTGCCAGTCGGATACAACTTCTACACCAAAGGTCTCAGTTTTTGAGGGCTAATACTAATATTTTTGTTTTGAAGCTATTTTATTTGATAGCTTTATATTTGCTGTAGTAGTTGTAAATATGTACATCTTAGTATATAAAGAGTGTGGCGGGACCTATTATTTTTTTTTCAACATTTTTAAGACGTGGGCACTGGGGAAAATATTTTATATGGAGATCCTGTTTTTCTTTGTAAAATAGATTTTCAAAGAAATTCAGCTTCCGTTTTTTCCGTTTTTTTTTTTCTTTATGATTTATGGCATTATAGCTGTTTTATACTGCACAAAAGACATTGTTGTGTGTCATATGTCTTGTAGCCATGCTTGTGCTGATTCTATAGGGATGCAGGACTTATATACTGCAGTGAAAAATGATCCCACGGAGAGTAAAGAGGTGAAAGGAGCACAAATCGGTTCAGAGGGTTAAGAGAAGAACCAAATAAGTAAAAATCTACTGTTGCTGGAAATGAAGAAAAGATGTAAACAGGCTGATCCCTCAGCGGGGTTGTATCCCTCGCTCTGCACCGCTCAACCGCAGCCTCTTCCCTATTTCCATAGAGAGGAGAGTTCAGATGAGGGAGAATGCATGGGCTCTTCTCCTAACTGTCCTCCCCCTGCTCCTATTGCTGCTCCTCCAGCTGCTGTCTCTCCTGATACTACTACGTGAAAAAAAGGTGTCAAATCATAATTGGCATTTTCTCCAGTAGTGCAAATTGTTCCTGTGCATCAAATTAATAGTGACATGCGTAGCTCCTCCAGCAGCAGCTCTGACACTTTCCAAGCTCCAATGAGAACTATGCCCATTTTATATGTAGACAGACAGGTCACACGGCATCCAATTCACCAACCTTGGTCTCCCACCGACCTAATAGGGCTAAAAGACAGAATACCCCCCGCCCCCCATAGAAAAATCCCACTGTGTGCACTGAGTGGCTTAACTCTAAAATAACCTGCTACTCTCCCACTCTGCCTGATATCACACAACTGTCCACTGTGCGCCTTACTCCTGCGCAGTGGAACAAATTAAAGAACAATGTTACTGGTGGAGGCTGGCGAGATAATGGCACCGTTGGCACAGGACGGATGATTGACAGGCTGAAAATAGCAGTACTATTGGTCATTCCCAGTACAAGTTGACTGGGCTAAAATAAATCAAACGCAACAAAAAGAAAGGAGTCAGACCAGGTAGTTTTTGAAAAACATTCAGGAATGTCAACTGGAGCGGAAGGGGCGGGACCTGCTTTGGCTAGTGCTCCTATGAATGTGTATGTACCCGCTGTTGCTAAAATGGTGAAAAATATTTGTGAAATTGTGTGAAAAAAGATATACCCCAGAATGGCAGAGGGGTGACATTGTGCATTTCACTGTGTGCAATAATTAGATTTACAGCACCCATGGTCTTCACCATTCTCTCCCCAGAACTTGATGCCTTCTCAGAAGGGGCTTTGAAGCTGTAGTGAGGGGAAGAGGAAAGGGATGGGGTGGAGGAAGACCCGGAGACCACAATATCCCCGAAGACCTGATGCTGTTGCAGGTATTACACCTGTGATTCAAGCTGCATTAGATCAAGGTATCATTGTAGAAACCCCTGTAACCCTCCTGGCAGAGAAGACTCTTCAAGATTCTTCAAGATTCATCCTTCCATGTAGTCCATAATCCTGTGACTATTCTTTCAGGACTACCTCCTGATGCATCTGTTTTCTCTGTTGTTGACTTGTGTAGTGAATCTTTCTCTCTGTTCCAGTGCATCCAGATAGTCAATATGTTTTTGCCTTTACTTTCAATGGGACTCAGTACACCTGGACTGCAATGATGCAAGGGTTTACCCTAATCTACCCAAAGAGCCCTAATCTTTTCACTGCCACACTATGCTAAGATTTGACCGATGCTGTATTTCCTGGTGGCTTTACAAGGATTTTGTAAATGGATGACATTTTGCTTGCTTCCCCGGTGCTGAAGAAAACTTTAATACACCGTATAACATGAAATAGCAGTAGATACACATATGTTTTAATAATAGTAGTTGCAGTACATACTGTATATGCTTCACGTTAACTAGAGGATTGTCTCCAAGATTACCTGTATGACCTGAGGCCTGACTTTGGATGTCTCAAAGGGATTTACCTCCCAACTCTGTTGTGTCTTTTCTAACTATCTTGTTATTATGATCTGAAGTAAACCCTTGTGTAACTTGTAGGTATAAAGATCCCTCTCTCTCTTAGAGGGGCAGAGAAATGCTTGAATGCTGTTTGAGCCGTATGCTGATTTCTCTCCATGCTGCATGATTAAATGATCACTGCTTTCAGTGGCAATTGACTTCACTGACATATTTCCAAGACACCAGATAGAGAATCTCATCTGACTAGTGTTAAAGTTTTGCTGCATGCTTTAGCCGCAAAGGGTCACAAAGCTTCCATTGCTAAGTTGCAACTTTGTAAATCTTGAACCTCAGATTTCCAAGGGCCAGCGCCGTGTTGCCAACTCTAGAAGAGTCTGTGCTTTCTCTTCCTCTGCCAAGCACAACTAAACAAATGAAACGTTTCTTAGGTTCAATTGGTTTTGTTCGCCAATGGATTTCCCACTTTAAGCCTTGACAAAGAAAGATACACCTCATGGAGACTCGCTCATGGTGATAAGCACCACCCTGTTGCTTTTTACAGCACAAGTTAGATCCTGTGGCTGCTGCACTACCTCCTTGTTACAGAGCCTGTGCTGCTGCAGCCTATGCTGTTGAAATACCTTCAGCATTATTCAAGTTAAGTTCCCCTTTAACTGTTTATTCTCCATGCGGTTTGAAGCACTGCTGCTCAGAGATACAATACAACATATTACAACAAACAGACTCACTAAATGGGAATCAGTCCTACTTGCTCTAGGTGTATATTGTTAGACGATCTATTGATCAGCTTGCATTTTCCTTCCACACAGAGCTATGCCCATGCTGATCCTCCTCACTTATACAACAAATGAAAAGAAGACGACGAGCTCTATTCACTGCTAACAATAGAAAACTAAGCTCCTATGAAGTATGTAGACAACAAAAATGTCTCAATTTTCAGCTCTGCATTTGATATTACTGTAAGATGATTTGTACCCGATTATAACTAGGTCCCGTAACGCTGTGTACCAAGTTTGGTGTTGATGGGACAAACGGTTAATGAGTTATGGCTATTTTGTGTTAGGCCACACCCATTGTGAAGTTTACAATATGGCTCACGGCGGCCATATTGTTTATCTCAAGGCCCTTTGGCTATGTACCGACTTGGCGATAGGTCAAACAGCCTTAGGGAAAAAAATATTTATGATGGACTTCAGTGGTCCAAGAGGCAAATTTGTAGAACAAGGACAGCTAGATCAGCTTACCAAGTTTGGTGTCAATCGCATTTGAACATACTTTATGTAAGATACGGCCTTTGAAAATTTGAAATGACACTACAGCGCCCCCTTCAGGCCAAATTGAATGAAATTTGGTACAAGTTTGAAATGTCATCCTGGACTGACTGGCAAGTTTGTCAATGTTTTTTTCAAACATGCTTTTAAGCTACTTAAGTACATGGTCCTAGAACATGTGTACCAAATGTAATGCAATTTTGCCAACCAGTGTCAAAGATAGTTTTATGGCCTTTGTGTTTATTTATTTATTGTTATTAATTATTTATTTTATTTGTGTTTATATGTTTATTTGAAAATGCCATTGCACACACGCTTACTGACCTGTCTTGATCAAGTATGCCAAGTTTGGTGTTGATAACTCAAATGGTCATTGAGTTATGGCCGATTTCGTGTTTGGCCACACTCAGTGTGATGTTTATTGGCTCATGGCGGCCCTATTGTTTTTCCAATTTTGCTGGAAAATAGTTACCAAGTGTATCTCAAGTTTGGTGGTGAAAGGTGAAAAAGCATTTTGGGAAAATACTGCAAATCAGCACATAAAATTCTAGATTCAAGTTTTGTGTCAACAGCCTTTCAACGTTTAGCATGTAGCATCTCACGGCAATTCCAGAAACGACAGACAGAAGACCGACAATAATGATAAACCGAAGTGAAAACAATAGTTCTGCCCTATGGGAACCACTAAATATTACAGAAAACAATAGGTGATTAAACATTGGATTACTGAAAAAACATGTTGGAACAGAAAATTAGGACACATGATTGATTTTGGTGTCTATGTTCTCATCACTTAATAGTTGACCCACGGAACAATCCCCCAAAAACCTTACACCTCCCACTGCCTTTAAAGCAGTGCATTATGGCGCAATATTATTACTTGGTGCTGCTGCTTCACATTGAGCCCAACAACCCTCATAACAGTATTGCTCCATAAGCCACAGTCTCTTGGCCATTATTGCTCAATTGAAAATGTAGGTCACTGGAGAGAGTTTGAATGGTGTAGAGTAATGTATTATATCTCCAGTATTGTGGAAAACATCAACAGGTGGATGAATGACGGTCGTGAAAAACTTACTTGTGCACAGCAGAGCAGCTAATGCATGAGTCGCTGCCCTAGAAAAGAAAGAGAGGGAGCTGTTAGTTAGTATCTCTCAGTCTCTCGCTCATACAACAAATATACAGGAACACACATATGCAAGAATGCATGCACAGGCATACAATTAACAATACAAAAAGCCTTTAAACAGGAAAGGCCACCTCTTCAAAATCAGACACTCAGCATTTCACAGTTCACAGTTCCTTAAAATGCCAGATATCCCACCACACACACACACACACCTGGGTGGGAATTCACATCGATTGACTTAGGGGTGTGTAAAAGATGCCAATAACAATGACAGACACACATTTTTATTTCACTAAACCTCTGCATGCGTACTGTGTGTGTGTGTGTGTGTGTTTTGGTGTGATAACACCAAAGGACTATGTTCAAGCAAAGTTTTGTGCTGCAAGTTTGACTATTGCGCATAAATCAGCTCCCTGCAGAAACCTTGTACCTCCAAGCAGAGCTGATGGTAACCAAATTCCAAAAAGAAACATTTCATTTATTTATCATAACAACATTATTCAAATGTCTGTATTTGCTGGAGGTCGAAATACATCAATGTCCTTGTCCTATCGGCATCGGCTTCTACTGCACTTCTACGACCATGATTATTTGTCATGCAGCTTTGAGGTATCAAAATGAACCAAATATACTGTATAATGGACATGATATAAACGCTAGAGCAAAATTCTACTTGGGGCTTAACAGTGGGGATGAATTCAATAAATGCCATTGCCCTTCATTCACTGTCACTCCCTGAGGATGTCCAGAATCACACTTTCGACACTGCTTGTGACTGAGTGATCAGGATCGATGTTTGCAATTAAAGTTGAGGCAAATTGCTCAACTCACCTGAAAGTCTTTCTACCTGGTATCTAATGCCCTAATCACATAGGATGCTCAAACACAAAGGTCATCTGTCAGCAGTTTGCCAACAATTTGCAAGCTATCTAATCAGCGTTAGCTAGCTAACCTGAAGTAACAAAGGGGATACCGTTGTTGAAAATAAAATAGACAAGACAAAGTTAGCAATGCTCTTGCTCTTGAAGATAAGGGGGACAAGCACATCCTTCTATGAAAAACACAGCACTGAGAGCTGGATTTCATTTCAGTGAACATGTAATCTATTTTTGGGTCAGGAGCATTACACCAAATGCTGTCGGGAGAACTTTGTGCAGTTTGCCCATGTTTCGTCAGGAGCTTCCATGTGTGCGGCCCCTCAGCTCTGTATCCCTGTGTTTCACTAGCGTTCTTCCTTTGCCCCACCCGCTCATATTCCCAGAGAATTTTTGAGTTTGTTGTTTCACTGCATTCTGTAGGGCATTGGGATATGGCATCCCAAGAGGGTGAGGCAAGAGATAGTGGTCCAGAGGATGGGGTGCCACCAGGCTAAACTCAACTTCCCTCCAAAGCTGTTGGTCAAGCTAAGGGAAGGAAATGCTCTAAGAAGAGGAACTGGATGGTGCAGCAGCTGCTGGCATCCCTCGCCTGCCGTCACCTCCCAGGGCTTCTACTCCGGGTCGAGACCCTAAGAGGCAGTTGAAGGCGTTTCAGTTGGCTGCCATTGGAGTCAAAAGGCATCACAAACCTGATGACAGATATGCTCAGGGTCATTGACATGGTGATCTGGGGAAGTGCTCAGGCCAGGCTCTTGAGAAATTCGCTGGCCCAGTTGATGCTGGCTCAGAGGCATACCTGGATGAGCTAGCGTTGGAGGCCAGTATAACCCCTGGTGAGGTATTTGGGCCCACAGCAGAGACTGCATTAGATGAGGCCCAGAAGGAAAGCACTCGCTCTCTTTCTCCATCTCTGTCCTATCAGACCACAACAAAGGATGACCAAGGCAGGATGAGGTTAATTATTTATTTCTGATCAAAATACTTCTATTACATTGGTTAAAAAGCCTAGTCAGGCTTTGCGTTTACACACGTAGTAAAAAAATAGACTTGAAGCGTAAAAATATACTGAAAAACGCAATGTAAGCCCTTTACACAGAAGGTGTGCTGTTACGTCTCCTTTCCCTTGGATTGCATCTGACCCCAAAAAAAGAGTCCTGGCCCTAACAAACAGGATCAAGTTAATGGGTCTTATTCTGGATTCCTATTGGATGAAGGCATGCTTGACACCAGAGAGGAGATCATTGCCATTGAAGTACATTGCCAGCTGCATCTCCAGCAAATCTGCATCAGTGGCAAGGTGTCAGAGGATGTTGGGTCTCTTTGCAGCAGCCGCTCAGGTTGTACCATTGGGCCTCCTGCACACTCGTCCTTTTTTAGAGGTGGTTTACAGCCCTCAAGGTGTGCCCTTGCAGGGACAAATCCCACCCACTTATTCTGTCTCACAACTGCCAGTGGAGTCAGTCTTCAGCTCCAAGGAAAAGCGTCCCCCTGGTCCAAGGTGACCATAACTAACGGTGCGGTTTTCAGTCAGGGACCCAGTCATTCCTGGCCTCCAGAGAAGTTGTATGTCTTCCCCCCGTTTCCACCTCTTCCAGCTTTGCTTGCAGTGTTCTTGGTGGCCCCAAACTGACATGAGGGAGTTATTTTTATTTGAACTTGCTAAAGGGGAAAATAATAATATTAACAAAATGGGCAGAGATGAGCTGTGGCATCAAGTAAAGGCGGATGAGGATGGCTTTGCATGTTCTTCACGGTCCTGCTTTGGGAAGTGGCATTGGTATTGATCTGACACTTACTACTATCGGGTAGCCAATGGATCAATTCATTAACCAGTCAGCTCCTGGACAATCTACAGCAAAGTGATTCTTAATTAGCAAACACACACCAGGCTTACACAATGGTCTGGTCTCTCTCTCTCTCTCTCTCTCTCTCTCTCTCTCTCTGTGAGTGTGTGTGTGTTGTATACCGAGGTTGAGAAAGTCACACTAGCCACGGTAGTGTTATTAGCAGCAAGCAAACCAGGGTGTCACTGATAGGGTCTATGAGGACTGACAAGAGGTCACGATGGGTCATGCTGTGTTTGCTGAGGGGTTCAATACAAGGTTCAGTACAGGATTCAGGGGATATTGTCATGGTTCAGAGGGCTTAAGTGTAGCAATGTACAGTGCATACTGCAGAAGTGGAATGATTATGTATTTTTAACATTGTTTCACTCCAGGTTATTTGATATTTGTGACCTATTTTAACAGCAGAAATAACAATCTACCTCACTCTTCTCAGCAATAGCAAAGCACTTTGCATTCAATCCACATTACTCGTGATAAACTAAAAGAGATTTATGTGGTGACAGCCACATACACCTCCCTCTTGGTATGGCCCTACTGTGCACAAAAGAACTGTGTAGCGTTCAGCATTAAACACGTGTATCCTACATCCCCTAGGATTCTATTTTTTTTTTTAAGATTATTTTTTGGGCATTTTCCATCTTTATTTTGACAGTTAACAGTGGCGTGAGAGACAGGAAAGATTGGGTGAGGAGGGATGACATGCCACAAAGGTCCGGATTCGAATCCTGGGACGTCACGACTTCCCTGCCAAACTTGAGTTCAGGTCAGCTCAGTTCAGTTTGTGTCATCAGAATGGAAAAAAAAGCCAGTGAGCCACCAGAACCCATACGTGTGCTATTTCAGGCTGTGGACATGATATTCTGCCCTTTATATGGGACAAAAACAAACCCGTGAGAAATACAGGATACACCGGTCACCTTATTGAGAACATCAGGGGTCCTTAAACTTCTTTCATCCTTGAACCCTGGTTCGTTAAGGATGCGTTCACAACGTTAGGAGTGAGAACGTACTCTGAACCAAAGATAGGAAATGAATGTTAGGTCATTTAAGTAGACGGTTGTTGACATCCTGCTTGGAAAACAGCAAAGGCAGAGGTCTTTACTGATGCTCAAATTCAACTATTTCTTCATTGATATGAACACCATGGAGGCTAAATTACAGCAAAAAACATAGACAAGTCCATCACGCTTAACTAAAGTTGCAGGGACTGAAATCGGATGCCACCTGTGATACATTTCAGCCCTAGCTATGAAAATGTTTGGGCACCCTTGCATTACAACGTTTCACAGCAAAACCTCTCAGGAATGGAGTATCACTCAATGTGTGAAAAATCTCCACTGCATGGTATAGCAGGTATCTATCCAGGCTGGTGAAGTCTGAAGAGGATAGCAAGAAGCATGGCAGTTCCTAGAAGTCTCAAAGGCTATATGTAGAGAGGGATTGACTGCTGCTGACAGTTGAAAGTAGATTGATAGATTTAGTTGTACCGCTTTGGACAGTCTGACTGACTTTACTGCTTTAGAATTGTGGAAAGCAGCCAACCAGCATATCCAACGACCACCATATTAATGCTATAATTGGACGCATCAGTGTGATTGACATGTCTAACTGCCTCTCACGCTTATGTCCTGCCTCCTCCCTCCCGTCACATCACGGGAATTTACAGATTCCAATTCCCACAAATTATCCAAACTGGCAGCTGTGTTTTGAATTCTGGAATCCAAGTATCTTCTAATTGCATTAGAATAATTAAAAGGGCTCTGCAGACAAATGACATGGAAGCACTCCCCCTGAGGTCTACGAATTTGTGATGTCTCAGGGGTATCCAATTTCTTTGCACCAACGCAGAGTTTCATGTTGACTAGCCGATCAGGGGTTGGTATGCTTGGCATCAGGCCGAGCAGAGGGGCCGGTACGCCTGGTGCTCCCGGCATGCCCCCGTGGGTATACTGCAGGATGCTGGCTTGGCCACGGGAGTCAAATGTCATGGGGTCAGATAGAGGCAGATGGGAGGATGATATACGATCCGACAGGAGAGGGGATGTGGCCTACGTAGGTAGAGATTATGCATGAGTTCAGTTGCAATATAACAACATGTGATTTCACGCAGTTTTGAAAGTCAGTAAATAAGTAAGTAAAGCTTTATTTATATAGCACCTTTTTAAACAAAGGTCACAAAGTGCTTCACAAAATGCACAAATACACAAAACTAAAAGAGACAGCATATGAACCATATGAAAACATAAAATGATTAAAAATACTAAAACATATAAGAGCCTAAAACCTTGAGAGAAACATACAGTAAGAAACTCTAAATACTAAGGGCTAGCATCAGTTACCATGAGATGCAATGGAATAAACATGTGTCTTTAGTCGCTTTTTAAAAGTGGACAATGAATCAGATAACCTTACATCCAGGGGAAGATTGTTCCAAAGTGTGGGGACAGCAGCAGCAAATACACGATCACCCTTAGTTTTAAGACAAACACAAGGGAAAGATGTGGAGAGGTGGTTGTGGCGGACTGGGGGGAGGGAGTGATGAGGCGTAGACTGGATCCAGGAGAGAGTCAGTGAATTGATTATCCCTGGATCCAGCACGGCTGCGGCCAATTAAGGCTGATTGCAGCCGAGCCTTTTTAACCTGTGTGTGACTGTGTGCGAGAGAGCGTCAGTGTGAGAGGCTGACGGCGTGAGTGAGTCTGGCAGGCAATTGGGAGGATCGGGTGCCGAACTGTGGAGGAAGAGCCAGCGGGACCAGCAGTGGCAACCGACCAGAGTCCGCGGAGGGTGCAGCCGGGTACAGCCGGGAGTAGCCTGCAAGAGTTGCCCAGTCAGGGTTGGAGCGGGATGCTCCTGGAAGCCTGGCGGACTGGCTGGCTTTGGGTGCTCCGTGGCTGGCCCATTGGGACAGAGGGAGGGGCGCCAGCCGATGGC
>OOFE01021379.1:0-11337 GCA_900323365.1 Monocentris japonica | reverse complement strand
CTTACTGACTGAAGAACTGACTTGCTGAATGCATCTCATAGGAATTTAGCAAAAGGAGGAGGACATTCCAGAACACAAACAGGAAGAACAGAAACCTGCTGGAGCGTAGAGGGTATTATGGGGCCCTGTGGTGATAAATGGCTGGTGTTAACCAGGTGCTGACACTGATCACCTGGGGCCATGAGCTCAAAGGGGTATATAACAAGTATGACAGGTATTTGTACTGCAGTACTTCCTTGATATGCAGGAAACTGGAACCTATGCAGTACCAGTCAAAAGTTTGGACACACTTACTCGTAGAAGAGTTTCTCTTTATTTTTACTATTTTTACACACATTTTAGAATAATAGTATCATCAAAACTATGAAATAACATGAAGGGAATTATGCAGTGACCAAAAAAATGTTAAACAAATCAATACTATCTTAGATTTTAGATTCTTCAAAGTAGCCACCCTTTGGCATTCGGCATTAACAAGCAAAGAAATTCCACAAATTAACTTTTAAAGGCCACAATCACTATGTGTGCTTTTAAAATCATGATTTAATCATTGATCTTCAACATTCTCCACCTCTAAATTTAAAATTTCAAGTTCTAAATGAAAACTACTCATTGGGGGTGCATTTCAAAAAAACTTTTTTTTTTAATTTAAATTTTCGTTTTGAAAAGAAATTCATTCATAGGGATCAACTTCACTATTTATATTTGTCTAAGAAACTAATTTCAAGCATTTAAGCATCAGCCTTTAGATCAAAATGTCTTTAAGATCATGAGAAACAGTCAGGTGTGTCCAAACTTTTGACTGGTACTGTATAGGAAGTGCTTATTCGATTCAAACACAAATAAGATGAATGGAAGTCACTTCAACCTACGATAAAGAATCACTCCCTGGAAATCCAGAATCACGTCATTCATGGTAAACATGAGTATCTATTACCAAAAGGCACTGAAGATAGTTTTTAATGGCAGAAGTCAAGCCTGATCTTTGATTTATCGTACATCAATTTGCTCCCTACTGTACATATAGCAGACTAGGGTCAAACTGCAAATAAATCTCATCATTTGTTTTAAAGTGGTAATCTCCAAGTTTGGTTTCATTTTATTGCCATCTTTGGTGCTAAGTGGTCATTGCTGTGTTTTTGCAAGGCACTTCCCAGAGTACTTGTCAGTGAAACATTGTGTTTAATAATGTGACTTTGACATTTTAATGTCTTTTTCCTTGGATTTTCTGTTGAAGACGTTTGAGTTTCTGGTACTCTGCTTTCGCTGGTCATACTAACTATGCACTTCTTCTATTTATTCCAAACAAACTGCTGTTGCTGCTGCTGGAAATGTGAAACACATCACTTCCTGTGCACTAGGGGATTTTTATCTGGAAGGAGCTACCTGACACCGTAAATGAACCGGCTATAGGTTCAGTTACTATTGTCTTATAAAGATAGATATAGAAAGAAGGAAAATGGACACTTATTTATATTAAAATGTTGCACTTTTTACTTTAATATGTCTGAAGAACTAAATGGGTAAGGTTGCCACAAAGGGCAATACGGTGTGCTAGTATTGAAAGTAAATTCAGTATACTTTTTTGTGAATGACAACTTAATTTTCCTCATCTGGTAAACTCCACCCATCTAGTAGTCCATGCAGGCTAAAACAAATGCTCAGAACTATTTTCAACTCCCATGTGGCCCAAGTCTGATCTGCAGTGCTGCATTTACATTTACATTTTTGGCATTTAGCTGATGCACTTGACTTGACAATGAGTGAGCAGTTAGAGGGGTTCAGTGTCTCGACAGAACAGACGCCTGGCGATTGGTTGTTGCAAGGGTTGAACCTGTCACCAAAAGGCAGGTTGTAACCAGGCTGTAAAAGAGGCAATCTTTGTTTTACTTTTGCAGTTTTGGAAGTGCAATGCACAATAGATTTAGCTGTACGACGCTGTTCTTACATTTTGCCTTTCATGGATAAATAAGCTCACCCTCTGTTAGGTAATAAAGACAAGAGGGATTTTTATTTGCCAAGAAATGGGATTCTGCTATGTTGTGTAACCACAGTTCATTTCAGCTCTCCTTTCAAACATCGAGAGACCCCTGTCCTTTTCCTCCACTACTCCCCCCTAACGCCTCCTCTAGCTCCTACTCATGTTCAGAAATGCCTCTTTTATATTTTTGGGCTGCTCCCTACTAGATCAAAGGAATTTTAGAGCAGCCTGAAAATATCTCCCTTCAAACATTGGTGGGGGCAAGTCATGTCTACCTCTGTGTGTTTGATAGATGCTCTGCCTCTGTAAAGTCTCTGTAATGTAGTGTTATGAGTGATTCTCTGTGAATGGGATACACTACATTCCCTGTACCGCTATCTCATCCTGATATTTAGCCTGAGGGGACGGGAAAAACACCAGGAAACAGAAAAACACCTTGATATCACAGAGACACAGTTTGGATGCACAGAGGCAACACATACAACACACATGCTGTTGCAAAGACACTGGCACAGTGTATGTTCACACTATGTACTAGTCAGTACTACAGTATGTTCACACTATAAACTACTACGTACTACAGTATGTTCACACTATGTACTACTACGTACTACATAGTGTGAACATACTGTAATACACACTATGTAGTCGGCTCTTTGTCTTTCTTTCCATTGTTGTGTCTTGTTGTCCTCCATGCTAACGTGTCGCCAAATAATAATTCATATAAATTAACTGTCTCAGGTGATTGACATAAGATTGTCATGGCAACGCTGACAAATTCTGATTTGAGTGTTTCAATACAAGTCCAATGTATGTTGCATGCCTCAGGATCTGATTTTGTAGCACATATCCATGTGGTCCAGATGAGAATGGAAGAAATACGCCTCCAAGCAGCTTTTTGCTGCTAACACCAATTGGAAAACATCAGATCTGTGTCATACAGTTTGTGAGGGAAGGAAATCAGAATTGGGACAGTTTCAGCTGCAGTGTGAAGGCAGCCTTTGAGTGCTGATGGGAAGCATCCACTACTTTACAGCTGACCTGCCATGCAGGGGAGAAGACAGTCAGAGTCAGGGAAATGTTGCTATATCACAAGGACATCTACTGACATGAGCCATGATTTCACTCGGCTGGACATGTACAACTATGTATTTGTATGCTGTGTGTTCAATGCAATTGTGTGGTATGTGAAAAATAGATGGGATACAGATGGGAAGTGATAGGGAGACATTTATCTCCATCATTTCCATTACATCTTCCTCTTGTTTTCTTCTGATACCCCACCCCCCCAACACACACACACACACACTCACAATGCATTATTCACCACTCCCCAGTGCTCTTTCCTCACACTGTACGCATCACAGGTGGCCTCTCCATGCATTCCCCCAAGTTTCCTTTTTATTTATTCTCTCTCTGCTTCTATAGGGCCTCTTGTGATGTTTTTTGTGTACATAAATGTATACAAGCCTTACATTACCCATGTATCAGCTCAACAACAGCCATCCATTCAGCAATCTGCAACGTTGCCAGTCCACCTTGTTTGATTGTGTTAGCAATATAGAGAGATAGAGTTGATCAGGTCAGCCTCAGAGGAAAACCCTGACAAGGCTGGGAGTCTTCCTCCAGGAAAATTAAAGCAAGGGCACATTGTGTAACATGTGCTACAGTCTCAGGAGAGGAAAGAAGGAAGGGTGTTAGCATCAAACACTGTGTGTTACAGGAGGACTCAGACTCACAACACACAATGCAGCTGCATCCAGAGCCCCAAAGACCAACAGTACATCCCTTAAATCTCTCAGTCATCACCATAACCGAGGTCCCTTATGCTGTCTTTATCTCTTTTTTCCTATGGCTGTATCTGCTCCCTTTATACTATTATTGCTGTTGTTGTTGTTAACTGTTCGTCACCTATTGCTATTGTGTTTTATCAATCAGCAATAGAGAGTAGAAAAAAGTACATTTATTTAAATAAAAATGTAGCAGATTATTACTTTAAAAACACAATGTAAGGATATGAATAAGAATATAAGAATAAGTCACCATGTTCATACTTGAAGATATATCAGCTCCATGCGCAATGTGCTGGCTGTTGTAAACTCATGTTAAACCCATGGGTGCTGCTTGCTATTTATAGAACCAGAGGTCTAGACCGGCTGTGTAGAGAGAGGAAGGTTGGGTGGCACAAGGGTGATGGAGAGGTGGCGAACCTGACGTTACAAACTGTTCCCCCAAGAGCATGAACAAGCATTCAAATGCATTCAACCTGGAATTACAAAGACAGATATCTTATTTCAAGTGTACCGAACTTTATCATGACCATGGAACAAAACACAAGTACAGATTCAATCCTGATTCAAAATCGAGCTCCTGTGGCAGCGATTTAGCCCCACGGAAATGTATGCGCAGAAGGTGTGTGTTTGTGTGGAGAGAAAGATACAAAATGATTGCGAATGAGAGATACAAAGAGACAGGAGGGGGAGAGAGAGAGAGATAGAGAGAGAGGGAGAGATACTGGATAAAGAGGGCTTTCAGGTAACGCACCCTCTGGCGTCCATATTGGAAGTCCACAGCTCTTGGGCAGCAGTGACAGCGGATTGTGTTTCTAAACATCCAACTTTACTGCCTCAACAGAACTAAAAAGACATTAATTTAGTTTATTTAGTTATTTTCTGTGCTGTTTTTGACTGGGAATCCACTGATATATCTGGTCAGTTTTGTGTTTAGATAATGTCAGCTTGTTAGCTAGCTAACCATAGTATCTGGGGCCTGTGTCATGAAGCGAGATTAGTAGGTTAGAAAGGTAACTTTGGGCTTAACTCTATGGTATGGTGTTTAGAGACCCACAGAACACCTTTGCTTTCCATAAGGATTTATTCTATTAGAGATATAATAAATGTTGGTAGTGTTTCCAGGCTATTTACCCCCTCTGTCTATAAAAGAGGGCTTCTATCAAATAGTGAGTAGCTTACAGCTTATTTGGCTATAGCTATCAATAATGACTGAAATTTACTGTTGCATACAAGTGTGCTAAAATTGATTAGGATTCCAGAGAGTGATTAGTGCAATAGATTGTACTGGATCAATGAGAAATATCCACACTGTGACGAGCCTATTTACTTAGACTGCAGTTCTCCTCCAGCAGTCCTCTCTAGCCTTGACAGCAGCAGCTGTGTTACTTTTCACTGTTATAAGATTGATATCTTATCTTAAATCCACTGCTCTGGATCTGTCCATGTTTCATGCAATTGGCTATTTGTTACAAACCCCGCCCGTTTATGTGAACATGCTCATAGCTGGATTGGAAAATCCTGGGTTGACAGAGCGAGTTGATAACCAGCTTCGTGAGACCGTTTATCCAGGATTGCCAATGTTTGGTTTTATGAAGCCAGCAGTCGCAAAGATACCCTGACTATGTTGAGCTCAGATAACCATCACTGTGTTGTTGTAAACATATCTGATTAGCACACTAGCTAATATATGTAGTAGAATAGTGAATAGTAGTCCAGTGTTAGCTAGCTAGGCTGCTAGCTAGCAAAGTTAAAAAACAGGTATGTTCAGGTTAACTGAGACTCTTTCAAGCTACAACTGTGTTTTGGAGCAGAGACTAGGGCTAAAGACAAGACAGTTTACTGTGTTGTAGTAACCTACATTTGGAAACAATTTACTTATCAGACTATTAAATTTTGCTTTAGATAGATAGATAGATAGATAGATAGATAGATAGATAGAGAGGACATCAGTCTTTGTCACTTCCTTCTATTGTAGCAGTCAGACTGAAACCACCTCCTGCTCAGTATATACTCCAATAGGCCAATACAAACCTGACATGTGAGGGCGAACCCTGTTATGGCCTCACACTCATCACACACATCTAAAGACATACTCACGCAAGCAGAAAGAGGGAGAAAAATGGCTTTAGAGGCCTTGAAATATGTATGAGCAGCTCTGAGATTCACCATGATAAATGCATTTTTCATCCACTTCCCAGCTCTCTTGTATGTATATTTAATGGGACTGCCCTCTAGGGTGGGAGGGGGGTCTCTGGCCCCATCTGTAGCCCAGCCAGAGTGCAACAGAGCTGGGCTGGAGGACATGAGGGGGCCTGGTGGGTGAGACCTGGAGGGAGGATGTGTGAATGTGTGTGTGTGTGTGTGTGTGTTTGTCTACTCTATGTGTGTGCATGGTCATCAGATATGCATTTTGGCTACAATATCTTTCGTCAGGGTCAGGATTGCATGCATAGTCAATAAGAAATACATTCAATGACATCCAAAATGGCCACCTCAGGGCATACAGATTAATTAATTGATTTGGTTAATGTTTCATCTCAGAGCTTTGTCAATTGTTTGCCAAACGAAGCTGTTCTTTTCATTCCTGCAAAGGATAGACTACGCTGCTATGTTAAGGCGTGATCAGATAAGACACTTTTATTCTCCTGCTCAAATGCAACACCCAGCTGTCAGTGTCGCTAGTAACAGAAAGCAAGAGCTGAAAGGGCGCAAGGAGCGTTACATCATCCTGGTTGCTATGCAAGACAAAGTTTGACAACAACTGTACATATGGTACCTCCTTTTGTTAAAGGCAAAGACAGTAATGCACATATCCAATGGCACATTCTGTACTTATACTACCGATATCTATAAAGTGGAAATATTGTATGTACTGTACATATCCATATAAATTTTATAAGGTTTAAATTCACATTCACACACTTGATCTTGCTCTATCATTTGTTTTTCCAGTTGATAACATCAAAATGAATTACTCTTGCTTATCAGATCATAGGGTGATTGTGTTTGATGCCACGCTACCTTGTCTAATCCCTTTGGCGTATGTGCTGGATGAGCAATTGGACAAAGATCCACAAATAAATAGGGAGGGATTTACAAATGTCAGGTGGTCTACAAGCAAATGTTTTGTGATCCACAAATGTGAAAACACATGTTCACATGCAAAATTTAGATCTGAAAATGTTCTGGGTCTTTTTTCTTTTTCTGATTTAGCTGACTGACTGATTCATTGTAGATGATTAGTGAAGAAGAACAGTTCAAAATGTAGCAGTGTTGGGAAAACTACATCTGCCTGATTTACATCACATAAAAACAAATTTAAATGTTTGTTTTGTTTGCTTTGTTTGTCTGACAGGAAAATTGCAGCAGGGTATTGGCCCTATTGCTGAAAGAAATAGAAAAGTATGTGTTTATCCTGTTCGTCTCTGGAGCCATTTTGTACCTGGGAAGAGTAATTGTAAATCAGGAAATAACCACGCTGTATGCCCTGCTGTGTTGACTGCTTGAATAAAACAAACATGCATCCTCAATATTATAGTTTTCAATCTTCAACGGTATGCAACAGGGAAATATTAATCATGCATCCAAATACAACCGGCTTTTTTCCCATTTCATTTAATATCTGTATTGCTGTGACATGACAAGAATATTCCAGGTGGTGCCCTGTGCTTGCTATTGAATATCATTCATCCGTCTACAAGGTCATTTGTGGATGCAAGTAAATCAGGAATTGAAATTCCATGGCGTATGTGCTGCTCGGTTTACACTTTGTGTCTCTTAAATATGGATCTTCATTGTTTGTTGTCTTCATTGGCTCATGGGCTCATATGCAGTTGTGGGGAGATCTAGGACCCACTGTGTGTCTATTAGTGACATAATATGTGTGTATCTAGAGGTCAGAGACTGAATGTGTAGGTTACTATGGTGCGTGTACACACACACACACACACACGCGCGCACACACACACACAGTGATTGGCTGCTAGCCTTTAACAACATGTAATAAAGCACACTGCCTGAATGAAACTCTGATATTTTAGGTTCACTCCCTCATTTGCTCCACTGTGAGTAATGTAGGTACAGACACAGACACACACAGACTCTGTTTAATAGACATACATATTTAAACATGTCACACGCCAACACACTGCATTCATAAATATCTAGGTGTACACAAATGGCATGCAGACCCACACACACACACACACACACACGCACACATGCATACATGCAGGGACAGATGTACACAGATACACAGACACGCAGACTATTTCCCCTGGTTGCAGTATGATTCACAGCGGTGTCTCTCTGGGCCCTGTGTTGTTTCTTCTGTTCCTCTGGCTGGCGTGATCACCACTGACTGATTTCTGTCTGTTTGTGTTTTATAACCATCTCATTCATCCAAAGACTCTCTAACTCTCTATTGCCACTCCAAACTCCTGCTTATGAATTATTGATGAAAGGGCTGACAACATGTGACAATAATTCAGGCAGCTGGACAAAGGGAGTGTTTGAAACCTGGTAACATGGACTGTTGTGTTATGTACAAATACACCACTAGCTGCTTTAATGTGTGCTTCAACCATGGAAGGTGTATGTTTGTGTGATTTCTGTTTTGAATTTTACAAATGAAATATTCTATTTTTACAAATGTCCCTCCATGACTTTTCCTAGATCAACTTTCTGTACAAACCAGGTTTGCAGGAATTTCTTAATCATGCAAGGAAATAGTAGCTCTAATTATATTTCAAATGACAGCTGGTCGGTCATTTTGGTCATTTTCGGGGGCAATTTTATTGACTTATGAAATAATACATTCACATTGCATATTGTAAAATAAACACTCAGTTTGTAACACTATAATTAGTTTTATTTTAAATCAGAATATCCCACACTCTCCCACTGCTGAAAACAGGCCATACAGAAGTGGATGGTGCTGTTTTCCCCACTTTCTGTCCCCAGCCAGTCCATCTTCCACCCCTCAATGGTTGAGTTTTTTACAATACCGGTTGTTTTATTTTTTGTTGGTAGTAGTTTGTGTGGGCTTGGCAGTTTCTTCTACTGCTGGCTGTGTGGTGCCAACATTTTCTACTGCCTCAAGGGCATTTTGCCCCAAGCCACTGTTAATTTTTGTCCCTGATACGCACACACATGTTTTATCTGCACCTATGCATGTAAATGTCCACCTCTGTGTGTGCATGTTGAAGTTCTGCGTGTGTTTTGGGGAACTGTCATTTTCAGGAATATAACCTTTGTGGAGGAGTGAAAATAGACCATGCTCCAGCACACATTTGCACCTTTGGGGCTAAAAATTGACAGGGACAGCCTGGGGGAGTTTCAACACCAGCCTCAGCTTCAGGGAATACAAATCAGCATGGCGGTCACAAGACAATGCTGTGGTGGATTCCAGCCCACACTGATAATGGACAGCTGCTCTGCCTCATTTATCTTTGCAGTGCAGAGTCTGAGGCTTTCATCACCACTAATGTTGAACAGCTTCAGTTAATACAAAGGTAGAAGTTGTAGATACAGTATATCTGCACTGCATCTACAGCTTCAGAACTACAATGGTATCCATGGTAGAGGCCCCCCACACTGCATTTATCCTGCATCTACACTGCATTAGTGCTACAGTGGTAGCCATATTTGAAGTCCTCCATCATACAGTACATCTACCCTGCATCTATACTACAGCAGCAGTTGATTCTTTCTTTGTTTTCATAAAGCAGAACTGAATAGATATGTATACCATATGAAACATACCAGTGTCCTTCAAAAGATAGTGGGGGACAGCAGAAAAAATCTCCTCTTAGGGGTGGAGGAACAAAGTATTCATGTTGGCATACTGTAAAAGGTGTGACTTCTGACGGACAGTGTTGGGATTGGTACTCTGGTACTCTCATTACTCACTACTCAGTTCCAAGGTAATATTGTTATTTTAATTGTTACTCCATGAGAGCAGTAATTTGTTACACTTCTTGTTCTATTACTTTTATGTTACATCCCCAGAATTGGCGATTGCATCCTCTCTTCCCTTCAAAAATCAGCCTAACTCAACTTCTGTGTGAATAATGAAGGAAACAAAATAGCATTGATCGCCAATGTTCTTGTCATCCTTTTGCTTGGTAAAATAGTAGTGGGAGTACTTCAGCTAGAGAAAGTCAACTTTTCTACCATTTCTCATCTAAGCTGGCTCAGTGTGAGTGGGCGACAACTAATTATGACAACAAGTACAGACGGTGACCCACGGTGCCTAGCTAGGTGTGCAGCATCAACTGTTGCTTTCATCATTCAGCCAAAATGTTTGGTTAGCATTACCCAAACGTAATAAATTCCACACCTGCTTTGCTACCTTAATCTAGTTGGAGCTAAAATATTCACTGGCAATTTTTTTTTGTCACACATAGATTAGCCACTGCAGTTGCAAAGCTTACAAACATTAGCAAGACTGTAACATCGGGCGAGCAAGCATCACTCATCACTGAGGCCATCTCTCTACATCCCACCAGAACAGATTACAGTCAGGGGAGGCACTGCTGGTAATTTCAACAAGACTAATGGTGGACAGCTTGAGTGCATGCGATGCATTTCACAGCGTGAATAGTGTAGGAGACGTTGTTATGGCCAGTCAGGTTTGGACGTTTGAGTCTTGAGGCCAGCTCACTTTAAACTCAATTTGTTATGTACACCGAAATTGCAGTAATGACATATCATTGATTCTACATTGTATTGGATAGGACAACTTGGACCTGGTAAAGGTTTTTCAATTCGAATTTTGATGAACATCCACTTCATGAAAAGTGACTAAAGTGAAAGCGAATCGAGCCTTACCCTGTGGCAAATTATTAAAGAGCACACAAGCCAGAGAGGAAGCACATACTGTGTAGCAACCCAAAGGGAAGACATTGTTTTCAGCTGCATCTATCTAGTGCATTTTGCTACATTTGTAACTTGATACTATGTTAACTTAAGTTAGGTTAGTGTGCATGAATGTATGTACACTATGTACAGTATGTATGCATTTATTTATTGTTAATTGTATTATCATTATTATTATTATTATTAGTAGTAGTAGTAGTAGTAGTAGTAGTAGTAGTAGTATTAACAGTAGTAGTAGTAGGTCTCTAGCGGTAGCCTAGATGCTGTGACCAGGCTGTTGCTGGTTCAAATCCTGCCTTTGGTGGGGAAACTCAATGAGAATCACTCTCCCCGCCAGCACAGCTACCGTTGTTGGCCCTAGAGCAAGGCACTCAACCCATAATTGCTTTGGTTTAACTGCTCAGTGTCCAACAGCAGAAGACTGTGGTTGTACCGGGTTGTACTGGGCAGGTATGCATGATTGGAGTGACTGAAACTACAATGACTTTAAAAACTCCACCTGTTAACGGCAGGTTGGCCTAGCGGTTAGAGAGACCAACCCATCACCGAAGGGTCGCTGGTTTGATCCCTCGCACCACCAGGAGGGTGTATTCCAGCTGTGAGCTGGTGATTGAAAAATGACTGGTGCCACAGCTACGGTGCCCACCAACACTGCCGAAGTGCCCTTGAGCAAGGCACTTAACC